>VXCM01004227.1:0-49114 GCA_014773175.1 Lucifuga dentata
ATGGAGGCAGATGATTCGCTGTGGTGACCCCTGAAGGGAAAGCCGAAAGGAAAAGAAGGAGAAGATACAGCTGTAACATAATGAAAAGACTTACCAGTTGTTCAGATTTAAAGTTGAATTCATTTACATCAATAATAATAATAATAATAATAATAATAATTTGTACAATATAGCAGCTGTAGGCAAGGCTTTGAGTTCCATATTGTTACCAAAGTTATATGTTATGAAATATTGAAACCAGAATATCCTAGATCATTCAATGACACTATCTTATGTTGTACCATTACTTCCAGATATTTAAACTAAATCATATTCTTTTAATTAGGTTGGCATGTGAAACGGTTATAAATACTACACCACCTGTGAACTATGAGCAGCTGTTACTATGGAGAAGATATCAGCCAGAGGCACGAGTCACAGCGGTAGCATATTCATTGTAATCAGGAACAGAACACAACACAATAGTTTCTGTAATTATTGATAATGGATCAAAATTATTTATATAAAAAATAATAATAATAATAATAAGTAAAAAATAATTAAGCAACCAGTTACTTAACACTGTCTATGTAAAAATTGAATGGGATTTCTACTTCCTGAACCCTGGCCATCCAAAGCTCCTTTCAGCATGCACCCCTGTTAATTGCCTGGCAATTTAACACTGTAGCTTTCATGTTTGAAAAGGACCCCAATCACTTTTCCATAAAAGTAGCGCCAACATTTTAATTTCTCACACTTTTATTCACAGCACAGTTGTGAATAAATGCAGTCACATTGCCAGCAATGGCATACACAAGATTATGGTGCTCTGGCATTAGACAATTTTGTGCATCACATGTGGACTAATCACGCAAGACTAGGAAGCGACGCTTTAAATTCGGTGCCTAGATCGCATCTTTTATGAATGACAAAAATGGCTGGAAATTGGTTTGCTGTAGAAACTACAGAGCTCTCCAACTGTGTCAAAGATGAGCTGTGTTGCCGTAAACAGTCTCTCACCTTGTGTTATTATATGTAACTTCCTGCCTTAACCAGTCTCACCTGGCAGATGCCAAATATGTCATGAGATGCCAAATATTGCCCCTACCCCTGGCATGTATGAACACAGCCATTACGGCACTTTCCTGTAACAGAGACCTATGTTTGAATGACCAAAAGCACCAATTTAACAGATAGGTGATGACAGCATTTTAACAGATTCCATGTCTGAAAGAGACTCAAAATAATGTCTCCCACTTTGCTACTCTATTGACCTTTGCTACTCCGCTTGATTTGCTCTGGTGACTCTATATTTATCTGCAGAAGGCAAAAGCCAGTCTACACCCAGAAGCTGTAGATTGTGAAACTTTCAACAACTAAACTGAGATGGAAACATGCTCATTTGATGCAGAAACCTCAAATGAGCCAAAAGGAGTCTCTCGTTGTGAGGACTTGATAAATGTTTTGTCGGGACTCATTCAGCTGTCAGCTAACAGCCAACAGGCTTGGCACAAATCTGCATATTAACAGCTGAATTCAACAGAGATGTGTCGACAAGCGTCGGTACACACATTCATAAAACATTGCAGCAGCAGCAGACAGTGCAGGGCAGGATGTGTTCCACTCCTGCTAGTTAACAAAAGGAAGGTGATGCTACAGTGGGAGATCACCAAAAAGAGGAGGAGAAGTGTTGCCCATGGCATTAATCCTGGTTTATGTTGTGGCAAACTCTTGGTGTTTCAAATGCGTAGGCTAGTAAACTGGGTGGGCTGGGCTGTCAGCCACAGTCCTTAATTAGTCCACAGTAACATTGTTCTCAGAGGTGTGTGTGCAAACAGAATGTGTCTCTGAGTACTTAGAAAAGCCCTATAAATAAATGTATTGCAGCAAATGTTAGATGCTTAGAAATTCATTGGAAAGGCCAGTGTATGCAAGTTGAAAATGTTTCCACTAAAAAAAAAACAAAAAAACCCTTGTTTATTCCAAGCTGACAACACTTCATTAAATCCAGAGACAAAAGCAAAAATGTAAGAGTCACAAGGAAAAGAAGAGAAACAACTGCAGCTCCTGATCAGGGTTAAAATCAGTCTGAGTCGCTGTCACACTCACAAGTCTTGTCCTTTATAATTATGTTGATATATAACTAAATTGTATTCTCAGTTATGACTGTAACAGTATAAACTTCCTGATTATTTTTGCCGGCAACTTTTTTTGAAACAATGGAGGAACTATTGAAATTCACGGAGGAAATTCATAGTTAAGTAGTTGGGGGTTGTTAATAAGCTCTTTGACACAAGAGACTGGCATATATGTCTCATGGTCTGGTCCAGGGGTGGCCAATTAGGTTGGGCCCCAGGTCATAGGGACTGGTATTTTGTCATTATATGTTTGTCATTATAAATATTATAAATATGCATGAATATGAATATGCATTTTTTTATGTGCTATGCCAGTGGTATATTTTCATTTATGCTTTAGCTGATCAGAAATATTTCACCAGTAGGTGTCACTAGTATAGTCAAAGTCGGACTGAAATTAACCTAAAAAGATAATTTCCACTGTGCACTCACAGTGGGCACTACAGCATTAAAGTGTTGACATCCTTATTCAATAAGGTTTTTAGAGAGTTTTTCCCTCATTTTCTTAGAGAGCTTGGGCTGGGTTGGGAACTACTAATGTGCGGGTCTGTAAAGCCCTTTGAAACATTGTATGTGATATTGGGCTATACAAATGAACTTGACTTGACTTGATTCAGTGCAAGTTTAAATAAGGAATACTTTGATTATGTTACTAGGCCAAATAATTTTGTTCAGGCCCTCATGCCACTATTTAAATGGACTCCCAGAATCTGCCAGTAACCGACTGCTGCTACCTTAATAAATAATAAATTTGATGCTACCTGGACACAGGTTTTGAGCACAAGCGTTTTAAAAAATATAGCGTTCAGCATATGTGAAAAGAATTCAGGGCCAGAAATCAATTTCTGTCTCTTAACACTCTTCCTTACTCTGCTCACTGTCCTCAGAAAGATAACGCACCATAATCACATCAATTCAACCCTCTCTCCAAATGTTAGGGCTTATTAAGTTCTAGCTTTGTTGCAACACTGAATTCTGAACATCAGGCTTGAGAAAATGAAAGCTTTAAAACAATAAATGGCCATAACTTCAAGCTGGTCCATCAGAACAATTTTATAGTCGATAAAAATGGAAAAACTGGAGCCGCTCCACAGCCAATGTTGAGAGACTTAAGACATACAGAGAATGGGTTATCTTGATTTACTCACTTAACATTTATTTGACCATCCTTTAGCAGAATTGAAGGATGATCTTTCTGAGAAAATGTATGCTTATAAAATCCACACATATCTGCTGGATACTGGTAGCCTCGTGGCTTTTTTTTTTTTTTTTTTTNTTTTTTTTTTTTTTTTTTAGTTCATTCCTAATGGAATGTCAACATGCAGAGTTGAACTTACAAACTTAACTGACCAAGTTTACACATAAAATATGCCTTAAATCATTTTACAAGTAATTAATGTCCTTATATCAACAGGAAAAAAAAAAAAACAAACAAAAAAAAAACAAAACACTATTAGAGTGCCAAACCTGAAAAAAAAGAATGTAGGCTATTACATTTTTTTTTTCCCACAAACAGCAACATTTGTTTTCCACATCTAAAGCAAAGCACACAAAATGATTATTAAAGTTATTAGAGAATTTTTTTTAAAGAATACAGCAGAAATTTCACAGGGCATCAATACAATAATTTGTGAAAACAGTCATACCTAGTATCACATTAGCGCTGCAACACAAACACAGAGGGTAATGAAAATACTAAAGTTCATTCAAATTTCACTAGACTATGTAGAAGAGAAATTATACATTTTAAGGTGAATTGCCAGTTACAAGTAATTTTCAGTATTTTTTTCAAAACACAAGGATTACAACACACAGCAAACCCATGCATACACGCATGCAGCCACCCACACACACTTGCATACATGCCATAAACCTTTCCAAACAAATCATTTTTGAGACCATTCAAGGTGTGCGCCCACTGATTTAAAATGCTGCATCTGCTCAAATAAAAGCTCGCTTTGTGAGATCAAATCAAGACAACCTGCAATCCTGAGTTTTCAGGCGAGTGATTGTAATTATGCTGGGTTATAAATACATCCATTATCACAGCAGAAGGATCCACTTTTAAGTCATATGATAAGATGTGGGATTATTCTGTATTGCCTCGCCTCTGTAAGATTAAAATCAATCTCCCAAAACAACTGAGAAAGTGTGCTGTTCCAGAAAAAAGTCACTGTAACTTTGAAAAGAAGAAGCACAGTTACAGTGCACATGCATACACAAGACTGCGAAGATCAACCTAAACAGCCTACAACATGTTCAATCTTGTAATGATTATGCTCATATAATCCAGTTATTAGTTGCATTAAAGGCCTCTAAAACAACTTCTATCACTTCCCCTGATATTAAAACTACCAGATTTTGGCTGATTAATACACGTGCACTTCATATCTACACCCTGCATGGATTGAATATACCTTACAATCTCAAGGGTATTTTTGACTTAAGGAACACATTTGTCTTGCCAACATAAAATAACCATTCCTTCAAAACTTTCAAGCTTCTATCAGACACAAGACACTGGGTTATTATCCGCGTTTATACATGCAGGTATGCTACCTGCATCAGTCAATAGCGTTGAAACACTTGTGAGGCGTGCAATGTTGCTGTGAAGTTGATGTCTGTGAAATAGTCACACTGCACACATAATCAGGCTCAAACTAAGGCATCTGCAAAAGTGTAGCCCTGAAATGAGAATTTACCAATGAAGCAGAATATTGGATATTGTGTTGAATAAACAAACATTTGGCAATTAATTAAAGTCACACTGATTTAATGAATAAACAGCATTGGGATCTGCTTCCTCTGGTTTAAAAAGTAATTTTTATGTACTAGTCTGTGGTTTATTTTCAAAAGAACCTGCCAACTCAAGTGTGATGAACCAAGAAAAGTGCTTAAGTGTGAGAGATAAAAAGAGGTGCTTTTACTGTGAATACTTGATAAAGAATTTACCTCTCTCTTGACTCTTTGAATTTTTATTTGGTTTTATTTTTAGGCTGATGAGATGGGTCATACCTCACACTCCCTGGAGCTAGAAATTGTGCAAGTGCAGGAACCAGTGCCATTTCCTAGCACCTCCAATGCTTCTGGTGTGGCAGCAGGGTTGTAGTTCATGTAATACTCTTGAAGCTGGGAGCTCAAGTTCTGCTCTGGCTCGGCACTCTTTTTGCGGCGCTTACGCCCCACCATGGATCGCTGCTGCATCAACCTAGTAGCATCTGGGTACCGCCGCCACAAAACATATATAATTGTCAAGATGAGAGACATGGTGAAGAAGAGTGTGACGCTGCCAACTATCACTTTGTGCACAGTCATGTGCTCCATCTCTGGTGGTGGCATGATGGTGGGTCGTGCACGAGCAACTGAGTCTCTGGGATCTTTGCTCATGTGCACTGGGAGGGTAGGATGAGGGATAGGTTGAGGTCTGAATGGCGGATAAGGGCGGAAGGTGCTGGTTGGTGGCACAGGTGGAGAACCGCTAGTCGGGGCAAATGTTGGGTCAGGGATGGCTTCAGAAATTAGCTCTGACATCGGTGAGGGTGTTTCAGTAAGAAAGTAATCAGTNAAATGTTGGGTCAGGGATGGCTTCAGAAATTAGCTCTGACATCGGTGAGGGTGTTTCAGTCAGAAAGTAATCAGTTTCTTCACAAATTCCATGATTCCTTGTGGCTTCCATAATTTTCTCCCCCTGAAGATACTTGGGGCTGCTGCATATCATAGTGGTGTCTTTAGTGCCCCGGAAATTCCTCAGCCAAGCCACAAGTGGACATATGCCCGTTCCACAATCCCACATGTTCCCAGCGAGGCTAATGGAAGTCAGTGAGATCCACGCTGACACAGCCTCTTGAGACACATTGGACAGTTTGTTTGATTCCAGGTTGAGAACTTGAAGGTTGGGCAGGCAGTGAAACACAGCTGGATCCAGTGTCTGGATTTCATTTCCAGACAGATCCAGTTTCTGTAGTGTATACCAAGTCCATGGGAGGCCTTGGTTTACCACCCGGATGCGGTTCCACTGCAGGTAGAGTGATCTCAGGTTGGCTAAGCGTGGAAACAGAAAAAAGTTAATCCTTGAAAACTGGTTGTGCTCCAGATGCAGCTCCATTAGCTTCTGCAGCCCCAAGAAGGTGGTGCGGGTTAACGCCTTGATTCGATTGTAGCCCAAGTCCAGAAACTCCAAACTTCGGCACTCTAGGAATGCTCGAATTGGGATGTTGGTGAGACCATTGGAGCGTAGGTGTAGATTTTGCAGTTTCCGTAGACCATGGAATTGACCTGGTGCCAGGACCTCTAATTTGTTGTATGACAAATCCAGACTGCGAAGGTTAGGAATCCCATGGAATGTTGAATTGTGCAGGGATGTGATCTTGTTGGAGCTCAGTATTAGCTCTTTCAGTCTGCGTACCCCCTGGAATGCCCGGCTGTTGACAGCAGAAATCTGATTGTGATCCAAATATATCCAGAGAAGCTGGCTGAGGTGAGCAAATTGATATGGCAGCAGGATGTGTAGTTCATTGTAGCGCAGGGAGAGGCCCTGGCAGCCTATTGAGATGTTCTCTGGGACATCTATGAAACCAGCAGACTCACAATGGACAGTCTTTCCCTCACAGCGACAACTGTTGGGGCAGGTACGTTCACCGAAACTGAACAACAGAGGAGCCCGCAAGAGGAGAAGGAGAGGGAATAGGAGATGTGCCAGTCGTCCATCACACAGCAATGGACCTATAGAAGAAGAAAAGAGAGAGAAAGGGATCATTATTTATAGTGTTTAATGAGCATATCAAATGTCAAGAGACACATTCTTCTATCCAGCACTGTCTTCTGTTCGTACTGTAAGTAACGCTCAGAGTGAAGCCGTTCAGATCTGACCCCAGAACTGTCCTCAAATGTCCAAAACTGCTCATGCATACTGTTTCTTCTTTTAAACTCTACTTCTGCTCTCATGTTTTTAGAGGCTTTCTGTGGCAGTTGCTTTACTGTCTGTCTTTTATACAAGGAGATGTGTTAAGTTTTGTTTGGACAGACTGAAACAGTCATCTTTCTGAGTAGGGAGATGTGGGTGAACACAGGGATGACAAGCAGCATTGTAGAGATGTGTAAGCACCAGTTACACCATGGGTCTAATTATATTTTTAATAGTACAAGAGGCTGTAAGACTGAGAGGTTTTTAATGATAAATGCTGTTACAGGGATGGAGTTTATAATTTTAATAATGGCAGACCTGTTATTTGCTGAACTGCTTAGATGATCATTTTTAATAGTGTGTGCCTGACTGTGTGTATCAGAGGGGGGGGGNACAGAACTTGATGAAATCACATTGTACCTTATAGTGCGAGAGCCATCTGATAATACGTCTGTAATGAAATGTAATACCTGACTGACTTATTGAGTGCTTGAAACCAAAAAGAGACAGATTTGATTTAAAAAAAAATGGACTGAACTGTACAACTTAGAAGCATTTTTTTTTTCATTTTTTTTATGAAGCTGTCATTATTTCCATCCTTGTTATTTTATTTCTCCATTTTCCTTTTTATAGCTTTTTCTCTCATTCATCGTTTTGCAACTTCGTTCCCCATTTCCCTTTTTTTCCATTTCCATTTCCTTCCTTCCTTTTCTTCTTCAGCTGACCCAAAAGCATGAAAATCACCCACACTGAGGAAACATTTTTGGCTAACAGAGAAACTAAGCATGACTTTATTTGAGTGCATTGTTCTTTCTCATAATTGTTTACCTTCACTTAAATGAAATTTGAAATACAGCATAGACAGATAGATAGATAGATAGATAGATAGATAGATAGATAGATAGATAGATAGATAGATAGATAGCTTTATTTACAGAAATGTAAAAGATCCATAGTATACGGTAAAAGAAAACAACAAAAAGACAAAAATATAATATATGAATAATAATTAAAGCACAAACGGGTTTAGAAAATGGATGGATGTATGGACAATTAAAGCAAACAATTCAATAAATACAGTAAGCTAAATCCCACAAATCAACACATGGCATTTATATACAGATTGGAGTGCCAATGGTGCCACAGTCTCGATGTAAACCTCACCGAGCTTCGCTCGGGGTTGGCCAAGGCCAGAATGATGTTGTTTACTGACATTTACAACCTGCACATATATCTAAACATAAAGTTTCTTATTACAGTGGAGCAGGTAGGCACACCAACAGATACAAACATTTGGCTAGCACTGCACCACCGTGGCATTTTAAGAACAGGACTTTTTACTTTTAAAAACTTTTTTCCCCACTGTGTTATTAATACTTTTGCTTAATGATTTCAGTACAGCATTGCACAGAAATAGTGACAAGGTTAACTAATTGATCATGAATTAGCTAGAAATGCAGACTGGTCAATGAATAGCATTTAGCATCAGTAATTGAAGGGAGCAGCAGCAATAGCTCAATTCGTCTTGATTTGAAAATCATTTTTTGTAACTATACATTTTATAAGCTGCACTGTAATAAATAAATAAATAAATAAAATTTCTTACGAAAATCAAGACATTTCTGCCAAATCTGTCAAATTTGCAATTTTCTATTTGTTTCTTGAAACTTCTTCATTCTAGACGAAATAATCTGAGGGAAGAAATTCTACAGATACACATTTTTTTTTATAACTAATCTGGGAAAAGTTAAATAGTCACATTAAAAATATTTCTGTAAAAAAAAATCTACAAACCTCAAAAAGAATACAAAATTAAAAATTGAAAAATATTGTATATTCTAGAAAATTATTCTTCACTCATTTGTAGAAAATTCCTCCACTCTTTTTAATAGGTCAACCATCTTTGCACTTGCACTGTAAGCAAACAAACAAAAAGGCCAGGAAAACACATTTTTTTAAGGCCTTGTGTATTCTTTAGACTCTAAAGAATACACAAGGCCTTAAAAAAATAAGGAAATAAGAAATAAGAAAATAATGAAAATATGCAAGACTCTAAAGTTTAGAGTCTTGCATATTTTCATAATCAAAAATTTGTCAAGCCTAATAAATGAGTTTCACTTGGTGCTTTAAGCCAAATTCAATGAATAGCAAATTGTACACCTCTTTTGACACCTGAGGGTTAGCTGAAGTGTAATATTTCCTGCTGAGCTACTTTCAACAAAATAACATGGCTAAAGGTGGCTGCAGTTAATGGTACCTTGAAGATTGCAATGGTGGCAACCAACAGCCAATGAATAGCAGTTAGCACCAGCAATTTGATCTGATATTTAAATTGATCTGATATTTGATCTGATATTTAAATGTGCGTAGGAGTTTATTTACCACACATGGAGATCGTTGATAATCAAATGATCTGGATGGTGCTAATGACTTCATGTTCCTGTCAGGATGAACTCAAAAAGGTCCATTTCTCACAATTATACATTAATCCATGCATACTCAATTACTTATGAGTGGATGAACTCTGATATTAGTTGCCCTTGGAAGCAGCATTTACGGCACATTAAACACACCACATTACTTGTCAGGACATTGCATTGACTTCCATTCTTTCCCTGCAGTCTTCCTCTAACCACAACCACGTCTAACCCCAATCCTTAGACTAACCTTAATCTGATCCTGCTCTAAAGTTAACCCTAAAACTAAGTCTAAATCCTAAAATAAATGGTTGTCCTTTTTTTTAAGGACAGTCTCAACATTGTAGAACTGAGTAGGAACAGGTTTTATTGCGTTTTTTTTTTTTTTTTTTNTTTTTTTTTTTTTTTTTATTGTCCCAACAATCTAATGAAATACGTAACACACACATACACAAACACACATAAAACATGATATTACTGCATGAATGTGCAACTCTGAATATATTTGGGAGAAAAATTCTTGATAAACCCAGAGCCAGACAATAGGGACAGAGTCGTATGTGTATGACATACAGCTATTGCATAAATGGTTCTATGAATATTTTTTTAGTGGGATTATATGCTGGAGTAGAGTATCTGATTGAGATGACAATAATTGCATGTGTAGCACATTAAATGGCATTAATATTAATTATATTTGTCCTGATAAAGCATCAGTAGCAAACCCTATATTACTAAGCCATTGCCAAATTTGTCTCAAATTCATTAATAAGCAGCCATATCATTCAAATGACAAATGAGAGCAGCTGTTAAAGTAGATTAGGTGGATTAGCTTGTTTTCTGTGTCTCTAACTTCCCGTCCACCTGTGGCAGTGACTTGTTGAACTATGGATTCCGATACTCCTGGGACAACCACAGGAAGTTGCCATTTATTACTGAAATATAATAAATGCTTGGCTTACGTCTTAAGCAAATAGTTATACTTTGGCGTGTCTGAGTGTCACTCGATTCATGAGTCATGATTTTCATGATTCGATATTATGCCAACGATAACCAAATATTGATGACAATGAATTTAAAAAAATAAATAAATAAATAAATGGTGATTAACACTAAAGCAAAGACTAACGTGTAACAGACTGCAAATAATACCGAAATTATTTAAATTATTTAAATAACTTTCATGACCCTGGGAACTACAAAAAGAACTCTGACAGTGGATCTGAAATCCTCTGCAAATGGGCTCATAGACAAATCACATATACGCAAGCAGGAACCAAGTTCTAAGAATTAAAACAATGGCAAAATCTTAAGAGTATGACAGTAGCAGACAACCTGTGACATGCAGGAAGAAAGTGGTCACTTCTTTCAGAAGTTGTTAGCAGACTAGCAGCAGCTTTCTGTACTAGTAGGGACATTTATAGAAGAGGTATTTTTTCCCGCTGAGTCCACAATAGAGCAAATTGCAGTTATCAAACCTGGAGGAAATACATGCATGAATGACTTTCTCTAGGACTGCAGGAGAAAGTTTGTGACATCACAAACCTGTCATATCACTTATCACAGACATCACATTACCTTTGTGATGTCTCTGAACAAAAATAAATTACACAAAAAAAAAAAACCAAAACAAAAAACAGTTTTGTGATTTGAGAATCACGTGACACATCTGTATTGAACAATCACACAACTTTTTATTGGCTTCAGCTAGTTGAAAGGCTTCCCAAAATCTTACAAGATTACCACCAAAACTACTCATGTTGCTTTGGTCAATACATAGTATACATAGTATTATAGCATTTAAAATATTTCTGTTGAATTAACTTTTTAATATTTAGTAATGTATTTGTTTTTATAATCATTTCCAGCAAAGTTCACTTTTTGATATTTTCTGCCAACTGTACTTCAGTACAGTACATATCCGTATGCTACACAGAAAATGAACATGACATGTTCATCAATTTGATGACACACTTGCCACATTTACTGAAACACCGTAAATATCATGTAATGGAAGTGAATGAAAACACAATGGAAAATAATGAAAATAAAACAGAACATAATGAAAACACAACGGAAGTTTATCAGGAAATTTTGAAAGTGGTACATAACCAGAAATCCTTCGCTTTTTTTTTTTTTTNTTTTTTTTTTTTTTTCTTTTACGACCGCTCAGCAAGAATAGCGGCTTCATATTAATTGCAATTACAAGTCTAATTTCTGTAAAACAGCAATATTGGATGGTGAACTGAGAACCCCAACGCTACAAATTCCAATATGTCCAATTACATACGAATTCCACAATTAAAATATTAAAGCTTAAATACACTTAGCCTACTTCTTGTTTCTCACTTCTATACTGTGTCCTGCTTGTAAAGTTTCCCGTTAAACTTCCGTTGTGTGTTTATTCACTTCCGCTGTGTTTTCATTCACTTCCATTGTGTTATGTGATATTTGCGGCTGTTCAGTAAATGTGACGTGTGTCGTCAAATTGATGAACATATCGTGTTCATTTTCTATGTAGCATACAATGAGCTCTCTCAGCCACTGTATAAAACTGATGGATCTTTGCCAAAATGTTTATCACACCTATGTAAAAAAAAATATATATATAGATATATATATATCTATATATATAGATATATATATATTATTATGACAGAAATGCATAAATCCAGTAAAACAAAGCTATAGTTCCTGAACTGCCCTGATTTTTTTTTTTTTTTTTTTTGTATTTGTCAACATTACCCAATTTCACACCTGTTTAGACACAAGCAGGTCATTGGCGTTACTACCTCAGACCTGATGCAGCTGGTCAAACAGAACAGAGTGGGGCTTTTTGGAAGGGGCGCCTTAAAGAGACAGTACCAAAAACAATCTGTTTTTTTTTGTTTTGTTTTGTTTTGTTTTGTTTTGTTTTTTTTGCACACTAAACCATGATAAAGTTCCAAAATAGACCCCTAACTCGAAATGACAGATGGAACTTTATGTAATATGTCCCCTTTAACTCTAAAATTTCTACATGTATCGACCTCAAAAATCCACTATTGGTTGGGCTCCAATTTTGAGTTTTTTTTTTTTTTTTTNTTTTTTTTTTTTTTTTTGTAAAATTCAGGCAAGGAGTTGAGAGCAAACAGAAGGAGAATGATGCAGAGATTCAGTAAATGAGAATGAGTGAATGTACATGCTTTGTAAAAAATAATAATAAATCCCTCGAGTTGTCAGAGCAATCTCTCTCTCTCTCCCTCCCTCTCTCTCTCTCTCTCTCTCTCTCTCTCTCTCTCTNCACACACACACACACACACACACACAGCCACTTTCATCACCTCCATTAGGTATTCTGTGAACTCACCAGTCATCTATACAGAACATCAGAGGTACACTCTGTGTCATATCACTTATCACACACTGATAAAACTTATTTATTTCATTAATCATCTGACATAACGTGTACAAATAAGTGAACAAAACCTGCCACAAGCTCAGATGCTGACCTTTAATCAAGATTAGAGAGAAACACATTTATTTTTGGAATGAAAAATTCTGCTCTGTGCAATAAATTTTGAATCCATCCATCCATTTGTCCTGTTAAGGGTCACGGGGAGGCCGGAGCCTATCCCAGCAGTCATAGGGCGAGAGGCAGCATACATCCCTGGACAGATCACCAGTCTATCACAGGGCAGAGACAGACAAACTGATTCACAGCCATGGGCAGTTTAGAGTTTCCATTTCACCTGACATGCATGTCTTTGGAGGTGGGAGGAAGCCAGAGCACCTGGACGGAACCCATGCAGACATGGGGAGAACATGCAAACTCCACACAGAAAGGCCCTGCCCCAGCTGGGAATCGAACCCAGGACCTTCTNGGAGAACATGCAAACTCCACACAGAAAGGCCCTGCCCCAGCTGGGAATCGAACCCAGGACCTTCTTCCTGTGAGGCAACAGTGCTAACCACTGCGCCACCCTGCAGCCCTAAATTTTGAATGATGTAAAAAAATAAATAAAAACAAAAACCCAACTCAAGAATTCAAAATCGAGAAAATGACACGTTATTCTAGATGAAAAAATACAGATTTTTTTTCTTTATTTAAACCTAAAAGAATACTAGAAAAAAAAAAACTACAGGAAATTCTGGAAAAAATAAAAACAAAATATTGACTGATGCTAAAAAAAAACTTTAAAAAAAAGATTCTCCAAAATTATTCCATATTGATTAACCCATTATAGATTAAAATGTTTGTCATGTAAAGGACTCTGTGCTTTTTTTCAGCTTTTTTTGACAACAAATAAAAGCCAAATTGAATTAAAAGTTAAATTGCAAGATTACTCAAGAGAGTTAGACGACACCTTTAAAACAGGCCTAGACCACATGATCGCTGAAGTGGGCTCTGGACATATTTCATAAGCTGATAAGCCCCATGCAGAGAGAGATGATAGAAAGCCACAGTATTCAGCCGCTGGCTCATTGACGCCTCCACACGACAGCATCTTTAATTGGCAAACATTAGCTCGACATAGATTTCTGCACGAACAGAAAATTGAAAAGAAGCACAGGACACATTCATACCAGGCTCCCATGGGAGACTTTGCAAAGCACAGCAGAGGGAGACTTTAATTCCCATTACACATTGATTATCTCGTCATTACTAATCACTGAATGTGGTGCTGTGCAATCATAATTTGGCTTTTTCTGTTACTTAATGCATTACATCCTGCAGAGACCTTAAGACCTCACTCATGAGGCAAGATTTCTGGCAGTGATGCACCAACAACATTTCAAAGACAAACAGTGTCTAATGAATCTTTATAAAAGAATGTGTCGATGTTGGGATTCTACTCAGAACACAAAAAACACAAAAGGACAGAAATAATAACAGCAATTACTCATCACCACATCACTGGATGATGAAAAAAAACACTCAAAGATTTATATTGGCACAAATGCACACTAGAAACTATGTAGTATATATATATATATATATATATATGAAGTACCACATCGTTATTGGAAAACTGAAGAACAGTTATTTGCTGTAATACCAGCAGAAGGAAACTTTGGTAAAAAAGCATTGCTCCTAAACAGAAATTTGGTATGAATTTTTAATTGAGTTTTGAAAATTCCAGAGAAGAACCTGCAAAGCTAATATTGATCTGAAAAGAATTAGATCCTGAAAAAAAAAAAAAAAAAAAAAAAAGGAGATGGACGAGCTCTTGCTAGCTGATAAGAGGAGAGCACAGCTAACTGGAGGTAAATAATAAATTGAACATAAGCACAGCTCAGAAAATGAGGGCCTCCTATGAAAACATTCTTACATATCATTTAAATATGAAATAAAGCCTGGTTCTCTCTGTAGTAAATAAAAGCCTCAGCCACTATTTGAACATTTACGGTAGTAGCTAGCTATGTGGCTCTCTGGTTAAAGGAAAACTCCACCCTAAAAGACTTTATAGTTGTAAACTATAAAGTCTACTTTACTGGCATATGTAGCAATACAGTTGCCAATTTGTTCTTTATTGGCATTTTGTCTGTATTTCTAAGAGAAACTGACTTTTTGTATATGTGATGATGTTGTAAAGTGGTATTTTTGGTATTTTTGTGTAGTGTCAATGACTTTTTTTTATAGCAGGAGCAATATTGATGATGTCAACATAACGTGTAACAAAATATGCATCAATCACCTTTTTTTTTTTTTTTTTTTTTGCCATGACTGTAACACAAACCTAATATTAGAAAGTAAAACTGTGACTGCATCACAATTATAGTTGGGTTAAAGCAAACATGGATATTTCAGAATGAAGAACAAAAATCTCTATATGTCACCATCAAGAGAAAAGATGTGACAGAATGTTAGAAACTTGACTACCGATCAGAACCACTTCAGCATTATCAAATCTTTTTCCTGCCTCAGAGGAGATTTCATCTGATTTTGTAAGCTATGCTGTATTTACTTACCTGCTTTTCTCTTCCTACTGTGGCATATCCAATCAGAATCAACCAGAGGTGTTTTGAGACAAGATATGCTGCATCTGTGTTTAAGGATTAATGGTTTGTACTGGTAAAAATACAGAAATAAATATTTGCCTAATTTTCACAAGGGAGAATTTCCTTTTCCTCATCTCATGTTATTTTTTTCCCCTTATTTTCGGTATGAATGGGAGTGAATGGTTATTAATAAGGTATGATAAGATCTACTAACATCAAAATGTACTGTATACTACATTAGTCTATTCACACAGTCTTTATTAAGGCTGAAATCTGTAGTTTTCCACGTCACCCTCTACATGAACTCTATTGATGCCGTAACTTATTCCACACATGGCCTCCCTCTGCAGCAGCGAGAGATCTACAGCACAGATGGTGAAATTGTTGTGAAGATTTTTTTTTTTTTTTTTTTTTAATACCAAAACAAGGAAAAATGCTGTTGGGATTGTGTTTGACCCTTTCTTCTGCTTCCATTAATATGCAAGCAACCAGACTGTTGCTGTTTTTGCAGTATTGGCATCGTTGTGTGCAGAGACAGATGAGATATGACTAACTCAATAGTTTTCATAAATTAAGCAAATAACAAAAAATATGTCATGTTTGCATGCATACATGGTTATATTCTAATTATTTTTCTGTAGTCCTATTACAGCGATAATACAAGTGTGATGTTTGGTGACATGGATGGAATTAATACAGTAGAATTCCAGGGTCTGCCAAATATACAGTACATGGCACATTGTATTATCGGAGTATGGGAAGAGTCTGCCACATCAGAAAAGACATGCAAGGGGTGGCTTATTCCAATTACAACATTTACATGCCCAAATAAATAGCATAATCCAGGTCTGTTGCTTGAGTGAGCTTACTCCGATTTATGCCTCTTTCAATTTAATTGTGATGTTTCTATGATGTTTGGGGGGAGGGGGGGANCTCCGATTTATGCCTCTTTCAATTTAATTGTGATGTTTCTATGATGTTTGGGGGGAGGGGGGGAATGTATATTGCTTAGTCCTACTATAATCAAATGCATGTAAACATACTGAGTAACAACTGAAATACTGTGTGTAGTTGTAGCCTGATTTGCCTGCATTGCTCTTTCAAAATAACATCATTCCATTATGCACAGGAATCTCATTGTGTTCATAAGAGCCTTAAACATAAATGTCAAGGTGTTGTTAACATTTGTTGTGATGTTTACTTGTGCTTTGGGACTTTGTGCTTCCAAGAGTTTAACAGTCTTTTCCACAAAGATGGTTCTGTGTGGACTATGCTACCTTTTCCTCCTGTTATACTAAAAGACTATGATCCAATTTGTGTAGGGTTTAGTTATTTAGAAGTAAATTACTATATTTACAGCTAAGGTATTTAAAATGCATTTTTTTTTTTTTTTTTTTTNTTTTTTTTTTTTTTTTTTACAAGGAAGCCAAAGGACTTTCAAATGATCAGCAAAAACGATGAGTTCCAAAATGATAGTCATCCATTTAGAAGCACCCATTTATATAAAACAGACATTGTAGCAAAAGAACAAAAGAGCAAAAAACATTAAATCATGTTTGAAAACTGAGAATCTTTGAATAGTGGTAATGTTATAGGATTCATTTTAATCATAGGAACCAAAATAAAGTCTACTATTGTCTCTAGCATTCCTGCATAAATCTTGTAATATTGAGCTCATTCTGTCAAACATAATGCATCTTTTTTTTTTCAAGACCCTTTAATCTTGTGCATTTTTCATCACAATGCTACTTCAAATCGTGTGCATGCTAAACTTGCAAAAACAAAACAAAATAAATAAATACATAAATACCAAGAGATTTATAGATTAACACAAAAAATTATGCTCAGATGTTTTGAGTTTCCATGTCTTGATTTTCGTGCAAATCACGTTTTCCTTGTAAAATTATAGGCTTTTTTTTTTTTTTTTTTTTTTTTTTTTGCTGCTATTGTCCTTTAATCCAGGGGGCATGACCGAGCTCAGCGTGAAACAAAGCTGTAACATGGAGCCCCTCCGCAGGGAGTGACCGAAGGCTCTGCTGCTGACACCAAACCGGAAAAGTGGATGAAAATGGATGAAAATGAATCAATACACTATAATATCTAATGGAAAGCTGCCAAGGGATATGTTCAACACTGTGAAATGCTTCTCCCTTGTGGCAGGTGCTGCTTTATGCAGTTACACAAAGCAGTTTTCTGGGCTGTTCCATGGGTGGTGGGACACACTTCAAGTCGGATAGAAGGCTCTGTTTTCAGTTTTGAATCACACCACATATCCCAAATCAGCATGTGAAACACCAGGAAATTATCAATCCCCTACTTGGCTCTAATGGCTATCAATGAAAACAGTTTTGTTTATTTCCATGTGCAGAAACCACTGACGTATTAAGGAAAATGTAACTGGCATGGTTTCATCGTGCTGCCAAGTTGATATACCCCAAGGTGTTAAGTTGCTTTGGTTCAGATTTAGCCTACTGGTAAATTGTACAACACATTATGCAACAGGTTTGCGGTTCCACCTTGATTAAAAGATCATACCGGTGATCAGGCACTATATACAACCCATATACAAATTATGTTATTGACAACTATTTCCCAAAATATACTGATTCAGATGTAAATTTCAGAATATTTTTTCCCCTACCTTCCAGACTGCCATTGGTTTCAGTTCATTACAGTATGCTATTAAAATCAACTTGTAGAGACTTGAAACATGCTTGAAATATGTAANGTTCATTACAGTATGCTATTAAAATCAACTTGTAGAGACTTGAAACATGCTTGAAATATGTAATCATCACAGCGAACAACATATACTGTATTAGGTTTGTTTTTTTTTTGTTTGTTATTTTTTGACAAACTAACATTTTTTAACTGATCCAACATGGGGCTGCACGGAAGACGATGTAATTCTCTACCAGGAAATATAGTCCCAGGAGAAGACGGCTTTTACTGAGAAATTAAAATAACTGTCTATAATCGTGTATAAGTGTTAGAAGGTGAAACATTGAATTTTAAGGTCAGTGTATCACCTGAACATTTGATTTTGAAAGATTAGGGGATTTAACAAAAAAAATAAAATAAATAAAAAAATAACAGGAAAAGTAAAATACAGTTTTATGTTTTGGAAATTGTCAGTAACCCAGCATATATGAGGGTTGTATATTTTGGGCTCAAACATTCATGATTGCTGGTATGGTCCTTTAATAGACTTCTTGGTGAAACCCAGTTGCCTGAGTCAGTGTGTACATCACAACCCATGGCTACTGGGGCTTTAAAACGGATTTAACTTAAACTGATAAAGGCACAACTGTACAAGAAAAATAGCAATGAATTCTATCTGAACTCATATCCATCTGAATGATCATATTCTGTCATTTTGTGTCCTATGTTTTATACCTGTTTTAGCCAAAAATTTCATGTCAAGTGTCAGTGTCATTTTGCTGAAGTTAAACTTCAACGCAACCTTTCTGAAATACTATACAAGTGGGACTGTTCCTCCCTGAGTGGGTTCTGGCAGCACGGCAGAGTCAGCTGTGGTCTTCCTTGGCGGTGCGACAAGCTGATATTTCATTTGAATGCATGGCGCTCTGAGCACTGACGCAAAGGCTATTACCCAGAGTGCCCAAGTGGGTTGGCCAACAGTGCTAAGACAGCTCGGTGAAGCACTTCAAAGAAATGAAAAGTGTGCGAGAAAACAAAATATATCTACTATTTCTTATTAAATGGTATGCCATACTACAGGCAATACACATTAAAAAGGAAGGGTGCATTTCTCTGGGGCGGTTATTTAAAGTTATCGACTGTCAGAAAAGAAAAATCAAGTTTGCATGATAGAGACTTTTAAAGTATGATTGAGGAAAAGTAGTTGACAGCAATCAAACAGTCTCAGAAGCTTTAGTCAAGAAACTGCAAACAGATTACATAAAAATATATCAAAACTTAATGTTTTTACATATTTGGAAGTGTCAGATATGGAGCGATACTCATAACCCCACCCTGAGCCCTGCCTTACCATCCCTTCTTGATTATCTTCCTCTTAGACAGCAGCCAAGGGTTTAAAAGTGTGTGATGTGTGATAGAGCTTAGGCAAGCAAAAATCTAGGGCACTACCGTGTGTGTATGTGTGTGATATATTACATTATTGAGTGTGTTCACTCAGATTTAAGGCACATAAAATTAAAAATACTTTACTTTCAGGGCACATAAGTATGTGACATATTAGCAGTCGCAGGGCCTGTCATGCAATGGTGATAAATTGAGCAAGCTGGCATTACAATATTGAAATGAAGTACCTTTTATACACTTTAAACCCATTATTTTATTGCCATTAATTTGAAAATTGGAGTGAGTTGTAATTTCAGCTCACAGGAAAAGCATGAAGCAGTATAAAACAAGTGATTTATGATGAAAGCTTATTTTATAACTACTGCAACAGCACATAGGAGGAGCAGTTCTACAAGATACAACAAGATATATAAAAAAGTTGAGTGTAGCTGTTCAATGTCACAGCAGCAGTAATTGCAAAATGCAGCATCGGTTGAAAAGATTCCATTAAAATTTAAATGGAATTAGCAGTCAGTTTAGTAAGCTCTGTAATTCTTTCTCTGGCTCAGAGTCTGAGTCCATGACCTGTTTCATGCATAACATGAAAAGAGACATACAAGGAGGAAGGTCTGGCTTTGGTCTGACCTCATACTGCTGTATGCTATTGCAAATGAACAAAGAAAAACCCTAAAATAACACCCACTTAACCCACTGGAGTCTAAAGTATGTTTTGCAATTTTGCTTTGAATTCGGTTTTTGTCACCTAAAAAAGCTGCAGTGGAAAAAATATATATATTTACTGGACAACATAACAAATTTTTGGGTTGTGAAATCTCGACTTTTCTGGGTGGAAAGGACTCAAAAAATCAAAAATAGATCACATGGCAAACGAGTGTGGAAGTGCTTTTTTTTATATACCAAATTTGTAGCACTATATATATATATATATACATAAGTTTTTTATATAATTATAAATATAAATATATAAAACAATGAAATAATTATATATATATATATATACTTTTTTTTTTTTGAAAAATGTTTTCCATGTTTTTTTTTTTGAAAATTTCTCCAGAATTTCCTAGAATCAACTCCCAGATATTCCCCAACTGTACCATTTTTAAAACTAAACTAAAGACTGTTCTCTTTTCCACTGCTTTTAATTATTTGGTTTTGCCATGGTAATGCCAAGATTAGTGGTACTAATTTGCTATTCTAATAATGTGTATTCAAAATTAAATGGATTAACAGAATATATTAAGGACAAATTAATGACGTTTTTTCCCCCTCATTTTTTATAGTGTGTTGAACATTGCTAAAGTTGCAAACTTTTGAGGTTCACCCTATTGAAAACCTGCATTTAGTAAGACAAACCCACAGGTCCCGAACTGCTCTGAAAGTTTTGTTTTGATTAGTCATTTAATTTTAGAGCATGCTTACATCAACATGTTACATATTTGATTTTACCCACCTACACACACCCATGAAGTACAGGATGAGGATAGTGGGTGAGTGTTTGGCCAGCATCTGTGTTTATCTGTGGGTGTTGCCAACTCAGGCCTGATGCAGCTGGCCAATCAGGACAGAGTAGGCATTCAGGAGTGGACCTTGAAGAGACACTACCTAAGACAGCCTGTTTTCACTCAGTGTGCACAGTGGTGCTACAACAACAGATCATTGTGGATCATTGTGTTTTGTTTTCTTTTCTTTTCTTTTCTTTTCTTTTCTTTTCTTTTCTTTTCTTTTCTTTTCTTTTCTTTTTGTGGACTGAAGCATTGCAAAAGTTGCAAAACAGGCCTCCAAATGAAAATAAGAACATATATAATATGTCCCCTACAATAAAAAAAACCCACAAATAAACACAGATACAGAAACCAGCTCTGACATACACTTTACTCAACTAACACACATTTTACTTCAATTTCTCAGTATAATTGAAGTAAACCAGCAGTACTCGGCTAAGTGGGATGATTGAAGACTTAATTATCCTGTCAAGCCCATCATATCATATATAATTTAGTGTTATAGCTGTAAGCCTGGACACACTCTCAGTGAAGCATGCAGCTCAGTCAGTGTGTGTGTATGTTTAACATACATGGCTGAAGAGAATTTAGAGTGGACTGCGACTCTGTGTGTGTCACAAGCGTTTAAGTGTAGAGGCGTTTTAACAAGACATACACAAACAAATATAAAGTTAAAAACACATTGTGGCTTTTACAGCTTTTAGTTGGAGTCACTTATTGTACTTGTCAATGGGTTAGCATTTAATTTGTAGGAAGTAAGACCTTTTAAAAAGCTAGTTGAGGATTTTGAATGTCAACGTATTATACCAGCAGTTCTTGTGCGGCCCTGAAAGCAGTCCACTGTGGAAAATGCAGTATTAATAAGAAATGGTGCTGTTGTTGGAATGGTGACTTTTAGAGGCGCCTCAGCCAAATCCTTTGGGTCTTGCATCATCTCAGCCATAGCGCAGCTTCAATTGTGTTACAAGAGTGTTACAAACAAGGCTGTAGTGAAGATTTTTTTTTCTTTTTTTTAAAACTAGAATCATAAGTCCAAGTCCTTCACCCCCACAGAAAACTGGCTACAGACAACAAGGATGTGTTTTTTGTTTTTTTTGTTTTTTATCCAGTTTGATTTTTCACGTTTTATTAAACTGTTTAACTGTTTAATTGTGTTTTCAGACCCAATTATCTAAATGCTGTTTTAGAGCCTTCTTTGTAGTAACAGAAGTGCAATACTGGTGGAGAAATATTTAGGTTTTTTGTTTTTTTTTTTTCNAAAAAAAAAAAAAAAAAAAAAAAAATGCTGTCCTGTGTCCCAGTAGTAGCCCCGAATTACTGATCTACAGTACTCATACATTCTGTAATGAAGGAAATATTCAGAGCCTTCACATAAGTAAAAGTAGCAAAACATGCATAGATACTGAAAGACTAGCAGCAAATTATACTTATTATTATGATTATCTGCTTTCAAAGTGTTACATTAATAATTAGAATATTTTAATGTAGGTGGAATCACTGGAGCTAGCTCTATAATTTATCCACTTCCATTTCTGTCTGTGAACCCTCGTGCCAGGTTGCATGTGTGTATAAGCAGTGGACAAAGATAGATAGATAGATAGATAGATAGATAGATAGATAGATAGATAGATAGATAGATAGATAGATAGATAGATAGACAGAGAGAGAGAGAGAGAGAGAGAGAGAGAGAGGAATGGGGCAGGTAAGGCTGGAGGAAGAGCCTCGGTGCCAGAATGTGTACAAGATCAGAATAAAATTCTCTCTCTCTCTTTTTTTTTTTAATCTGGTCTGCATATATACTGGTAGTTTTGGTACGCCATGACGTTTTGTGTGTGTGTGTGTGTGTATATATATACACACGCAGTTTGATCTTGTATTAGACAACATATCAAAATTCTCCATTTAAATACATGAACTGATCAACCAAGTGAGCTTATTGATCAGTTGTATTGATCACTAACACATTTGGGGCAAATGAAATTTCAAATATCTGAATTCTCCCATGATGGTGTGTTTTATGAACAGTTTACAGACACACACATGAAATACTGTAGTAACATCTCTTTCAAGGCAAATGGGGATGAAATCCTGCTAATCCAGACCTGCTCCAATTGTAGCAAACTGAAGGGGATCACGGTGAACTATGACGCGCCTGGGAACTGATTCAAGTAGAAAGCAACTGAGGGAAGCAGCAGTGGAATATAAAGTTCTGAAAAATAAATAAAGCCATTATTTTATTGATGGTTTTTGCTTTATGTGTTAGTAGTATGATGAACACACTACACATATCTCTTAATTTGCTGCAATATTCTTTGTTGCTGTTGTCTTTCACTGTCAGTACATCTGCCCAGGTGGTTATGTGATCATCTGCTTTTGTTTTTTTGTTTGTTAGCAGGATATTTCAAATATGGATGGATTTGGATGAATTTGGGTGACAGCTATATAAGCAGAAGAAATTGTTATATTTTGGAGATGATTTGCATCATATGCAAACGCACAGGAAAACGCACAGGTCTGCTCTCTGAATGCTCATTTGCGTACCTAGCAAGAGACAGAGATAAACTGCATGAGTGTTCTCTCTCTCTCTCTCTCTCTCTCTCTCTGTGTCTTACTTTCTGCCTTTCATCNTCTCTCTCTCTCTCTCTCTCTCTCTCTCTCTCTCTCTCTGTGTCTTACTTTCTGCCTTTCATCATCTCCATCTCTCCATTTCTGTTTGTCTATCCTGGTTCAATAACTGAATTTGTTGTATCTGAGAAAAAGCAGAGAGATACTGTACTTGCTGCAGGTAAAGAACCAGGTTTTAGCACCATAGCATATAAAGACAAACAGTATCGACTCTTTACCTCCTAAAAATAGAATCTAAAAAAATAAAGCACTATGGGAATAAATTCTTTTGTTGGATGACATTTAGAAATACAGTCTGTTGAAATTCCAAACTTTTGCTTGCTTTATCAAACAATAACTATCCGTGTGACTGAGCAGCATAGAGACCGCATTAGCCTGACAATTTGTCGGCCCTAATGCTGTCCTTATGCTTGCATACAGTAAATCAAGTGATAACACTCAGTCTTAAACCTTTACACCCACAGTGCTTAACATATCCACTCAGCAGCTGTAGAGGTGGAAGTGCTTGTAGGAAAGTGGCAACCAGAGCACACACACCGTACGTGTCAGGAACCTTTTTGAGAAATTTTCACCTCACATGCTCACATATTAGTATTAGCTCAAAAAACTGATGGAGCAGCCAGCTGTGGGGACTGATAGGAGTCAAAAGGAGTGTCAAAAGATCACCAGGAGGCGAGACATTTAAGATGATCACTACAGACAGCCTGCATTGAATGCTGAGGGATTGACGTCATGGATGATGTGTGTATTGCGCTCGTAATCAGTAAGGGTCACACACTTGGAAAATTCACTCCAACCATTCCAAGAACTGTGAAAAGCAATAATTATATTTAATCATATCTGCCTTCCACATAATCTTTTTGCTCAATCTTGTCACTCAAGTAATTAGATTCCGTTTCAGTGTATTTCAAAATCCCTTTGACCATTTTCTATGCAACAATCTCATTTTACTGCAATTCCAACTCCAACAATGGCTGATTGATAAGCGCACAATGACATGGGTGAGGGCTGCAATATTTTTACAGAAGTAATGTAATTATTTAGCTGTTTTTCATGTCAGCTGCCATTTATTTGAACTCAATAATTACAATATACATTCCAGAGGTACCCAAGACTGTGAGTTGTACAGGTTGGACAAAGTCGGTCAGCAGGCAGCAATTATGCACTTATTGGCTGCTACCCCCGAGTACGGATTTGAACTAATTGAGCAGCAACCCCACTGGCCTGATGTGGGCTCAGGCTTTAACCTCTTCCCAAATATGAAAAGGGCTTTAGTTAGAACACATTTGGCCACAGACGATTTCTTGGACAGCCATTAAAAGGATTTCATAACTTGGATTAAATCGCTCCAGCATCATAGGTAGAAGTGTGTCAAGTTGGAAGGATATTGTGTTTAAAAAAAAAACAAAAAAAAACAGTNTAGGTAGAAGTGTGTCAAGTTGGAAGGATATTGTGTTTAAAAAAAAAACAAAAAAAAACAGTCCTTTCTCTAGAGGATCAAAAATTTTTAGTCAACCCCAGTATTATTTTTATTTTATTTTATTTTTTACTTTGCATTCAACCAATAAAGAGAAATAGGAATGAATAAATAATCAATACATTAATACCAGCCAAACATAGATATATGCTAAGGCAGATATTGTGCTTTGCGAGCAGAGTAACAGTTACAATGTGTCGTGCTTTTTGTTGCAGATTCTGTTTTGCAAGCTCAGCTCGCACTCCTTCCTGCCAGACTTTGTTCACAGTTTTGCCTCCCTGCCTATATTACACTGCATGAGTTCACAGACCAACATGCTTTGTCAAGAAAAGCCTTTAACACTTGTTCCACATTTTCAAGGGAGAAAAATCAAAGACAGAAGAAGAGGAAAAAAGAAGAACACTGGGAACAAACGTTTTCAAGTGCTGAATCGCCCTGTCCAAACACATGGACAAAAAGCTAAAAAATTAAAAGTATAAGCAGAAGGTAAACTGTGAGAGATGCTGTGTTATGATGATTTGGTGCTGTATGTAATGGTAAAATGCATATTATTAAATCATCAAAAAAAAAACTGATGGGGCTTTTCAGTCAAATTGAGATTGAGGAAAACCTGCTTCATGCTGACAGAATAATCCTTATTGATTGGTTGAGCCATTTTGCAGGCATTTAGATTGTTCAAGCTTATAGATTTTTTTGTTTAATTTATAGAATATGTTGTTATTTGTCCTATTTAGCTTCCCTCTTCAATAAAAACAATAAAATCAGTGATACTAGCTTAAAGAAACATGACGTTTTTGTTGCAAAGGCCTTGTCTTCAAATTCTTTCATTATCTAAAACTTGGCAAACTAGATCCACATCTACTGACTGTTCTACCTCCTAAATGAGACTGTTTCAAGGATATCTGGACACTCTTTTATTTACCATCTAAGACTGCATAATGGTGTAAGAACTTCAGGAAAGTTTGGAGTTTCATGTAGCAAATCTATGAAAAAATGCCAAGTTCCCTTAATTATCTGCACCGTTGTAACTTCAAGGAGTTGAGATTTTAAATTTATCCACAGGTTACATAGTTGGAGCACTTCTGGTTAGATTTTCAGAGTTGTGCTCTGTGGACCAATTGCTGTCTATGTCTGCTCCAGGAAACTACTGGCTATAATTGCCCTGTTGCTCTTGCCTAAGCAGATATGCTTCTGCAAAATGACTGTCTTCAGTCAGAATCTCCATCCAAGACTGTTGCAATTGTTTTCCCAGTAGGAAGGTTCAGTCATTTGAGCAATTTGTGAGTATAAATTGTCAACACAATAACTCAATTACAGTTCTTAAGAAGGGTGTAGGTTTGGTTTTTACTTTGGTAGGGATATTTTTAAGTTGTTTGCTTTCCCTCCAGTCTGCTCTCCTGATCACCTACTTGATCGTGTTTCCTGCAGCTAATACAAAGATGAACTGGTGGAGGATGGAGGCAAAGTAAGCCTCCACAATGAGCTTCCACTGTTATTTTACTATTTTAACAATAATTCAAAACTCCAGCTAGTAGTAGTTGAACAGAGCTGTATGTGTGATGTATGTATGATGATTTAAAGATAGATTGATGTTTGAGCGTTGCTGTGGCTCTGCGATGCCTCATTTTAGCAGCTGCAGGAAACACTTCAGTCATATAGCAAATCAGACTGAAAGAGGACAGAGCTGCAGAATCTAGCTTTTAAAATGGCTTACAGTTGAGATAACTAATATGTCAAGGCCACTCCCACCAACTACAAGCAGCCTTTACCCATTTATCCAATCAAATTAGGCTAATAAAAGAACTAAAAAGTTCAATAGTTAAAAAAACAAAAAACAAAACAAAAAAAAAAAACAAAACATATACTGCTCCTTAAGATTATATAAATGGGAAAGTGGTTCTTTGCCAAAGTAAAAAGGTTCTATGCCAACCAGTACAAGTATTTTAAATGTATAGAAATTTCAATGCAAAGCAAAGCAACATTTTTTTTTTTTTTTTTTTTTTTTTTAAAGATTGCACTTTCATTTAAGCACAATGGACACACTTCTTCTTACAAACCTGTAGTGACAGTGCATTCTTATTAAATACACGTGGAAATAGCAAAAAATGTGTGAATTATTCATGTATCCTTTTGGCAGAGTTAAAATGAAAACACTACAACAGTGATTACTGTTAAAAGGTTGTAGCACGTCTTGATTAATGAATGCTAGTAGTATCATCAGACAAACATCTGGCATCTCACTGGTAGCACCTTGACATCGATAGGGACATAGCCATACCACCCATACATGCCTATGGTTCTTAAATGTTGGGACTCAACGTTCATATACATATGAATGTTGAGCATGATATTAACTTACCCATCACTATTCATTTCATGACTTCATCTTTGCATTGCTCATTATCATTTCTTGGTATGCCACCAGAACTTAACCTGCCTTTAATCTGCCTGCAGTGCATGTCAGTGAATGATCAGAGTGACTAAGTAGCTTTAAAGACCCAAATTTTGTTAGATTAAATCAAAGTAGAGGTAATAGTGCAATCTAAATTCAGTAAACTTTGCTACTTTTTATGTATGTGTATAGTGAAATTTACTATTGCCACAAGCTTTCTTTAAAAATAAAAAAAAAGATACCCTGGACATGAGATACTGTATCTACTGATTTGACCTGGCAATTGTGGTGCCATTTTTTAACACTACATTTCTGTAAAATGTCGCTGACAACATTTCTGCACAATACACTCCTGCACATGTGTGGGCATGCAGCTGTCCAAACTGTGTCACTTTCTCAGTGGGTATAAATTTTAAAAAGACAGTTGCATAACTCCAACAAGAGAAGTGAATAAGTGAGTGACAGTGGAACATGTGGCCAAACACTAACTATGTGATGACCTCCATCTGTGACATCATTCTTGCACAAGCATTTCACACTGCAACATCCCACAGGCAAAAAAAAAAAAAAAAAAAAANAAAAAAAAAAAAAAAAAAAGTACTGAACAAAACATGAATCATAGAATGTGAATCAAAACTCCAGATTGCGTACACATGACAATCAAAATCTATCATATGAGAATTCGTTATAGCACCAAAAAAATGGTTTAAATTATCCAAACTGACCAATCAAGCCCCCTGAAATGTGTTTTGGGTTTTGGGTTTTGAGGCTGAGTGATAATATGAAGTTAGTAAAATGGAGGAGGTGACAGGCAGTGGTGGGCTGAGACTGGAGGTACCCACAGCTGACAGGAGAGGAGGGGAGGGGGAGGAAATTGGACAGAGACAAAATATGTGGGAGCTTTGGAGGAGGACAAAAGAAAAAAAAAAAAAGGCTGATTGAGAAGTATGTGATGGAAGGAAACAGCAATGCATTATTTCAGTCATTTAATTACCTTGATCATCCAACAGAAAGGACCTAATAGAAAATATGCTATTCATCTCCACTTCAGCTGTGCTGTGGGACCGCTGTCCACAGTACATCAACAGATCCACATTTTGGGGAAATCACTCCTGTATCCTACATTAGTGTACGTGATGATCACCAGCAGGATCACTATGAGCTGCGGTATTTCTTTGTTTTTTCCCCTCTCTTTTCTTTTAAATTCATAAACACAGAAGGAAAACATCGCATTATCACCAAAACGGAATCTCACAGTTTTTAGGGCAACACTGAAATATTAAAGATTTCAGCTTAATGCGCATATTAGACACCGGGAGGTTCACGGAAAATGGTGTTTTAAAGTCTGTTGCATGTCATCCCCTCAGATGCGGCTGATGCGCGCTAGGAAAGAACAGCCTATTTTGTTGCAGCATGGAGCACAAGTGCGTTCCTGAGTAACTGATAGTGATCATTTGTCAAATTCAGAGAATCAACGGGACACTCAATCCTCTGATGGTAATCGTTTCAAATTGAGTCAATCATCCACTTACTTACCCATGTTGTTTCATCGGTTCCTCTGTCCTCCGTAGCACAATCCGCTTCACAGATCAGTGAGCAATTCCTCCGAGTGGCTTTTCCCAACAATTCGTGAGGCGCGGAGTTCTGCGCGTCTCTCACAGGGATGGTGACTCACCTGCCTTCATTCTACCACGTTTAAATAACAGCTTATTACGTCTGTTCAAAGCTGCGAAAGTTTGCGGCCATGCATCCCACCGCAACGCAACTTTGGAGATCTATTAGAAAAGAACTGTGCCATAAAGCCCCCGGCAAGTTCAGATGGAAAAACGTCTGGTTCTGGGCTTTCATCCGACAAAAAGCATCATCTTGGAATAGGTACACGAAAAAAATAGCAGATCTCCAAACGGTGCAAAAGTTGAGCTTGGCTGCACAACAGGAATTGGTGTAATCACCGATGGAGGCAGGTGTCGTATGCGCAAAGATCCAGGAAAAAAAAGGAGAGACTATGGGAGCGATCACAGGCAGGCACTGTCATGGCAAAGGCTCCTGTGCAATGCACTGGCGAGCAGGTTGCGTGTGCGCGCCCCGAATGCGTGGGGGATGTGGTGAGCGCGTGTGGTGTGCACGAATTACCCACAGACAGACAGACAGAGAGAGAGAGAGAGAGAATCCAATGCAGCTGCAGACAGGCAGCTATGATGATAAGATTTCCTTTTGTATTGATGCTTATCTGTATTTTCCACCTTCATCACCACCAACCTTTCACTTCTGCAAATCCAGCAGCCTCTGCCCTGTTATGCTTTTAGGCATTATGCTTTCTGCAGGTGTGCAGCAGACGCTGAAGGCTATGTGGTGATCATTATATAGCACGAGTGGGTAGCCTGATCCCACCTCATGTTGCATAATTATTGTGGATGGAAAGGCTAAATATGAGAGTTATGTCAGAGTGAGGGATGCTGTTCAACAAGCTTTCCAGGCCACCTTTTAATTATTACTATTATTATTTTTTTTTTACCGTGGCGAAGCAAGAAGCCTCTATATGACANACCTTTTAATTATTACTATTATTATTTTTTTTTTACCGTGGCGAAGCAAGAAGCCTCTATATGACAGATGAATTCATATCAGAGAGAAAATGGTTGTTGAGGGATTTTTTTTTTCTTTCTGGAAGATGTAAAAACTATATAATTTAGTTTTGTGTTGATCCCACGTCCCTGTAATGCCCTAATATGATGTTGACTGCTGTAGTAGCTGTAAGTACTTTTTTTTTTACATCAATAAAAGTCTAGATGAGACTTCTGTCTGTATGTGTGTTGAAATTCTACCCACATCCCATATTACTTTCAAATATTTGATTCAAATCCATTTAGTTGAATCACTTAAAACTGTGACTCATTCTGGATGGTGTTTAGACTAAATGATACCTATTATGGATGATTTAGACACAAAAGATGAAGGAAGTCAATAAATCTTACAAAGGTGCCCATTAGTATAAGAAATGACTACAGCACCATTTCTCTTTCAGTATAAGCTTGTCAGACTGTTTTGTGACTTATTTCAAGTAATATGTCGGTATGACATCAAAAGTAAGAGGTTCGATAAGAAGAGATGAAAAAAAAAAAATCTGTCGTTATTCAGGATGTTACTCAGAAGCAACATTTAAACTGAGCAAGAAAAGGTGCCCAGAAACAAGTCTGTAAGTTTATCTCTGTCAAGTTTATGTCTGTCTGTCTGTTTGTCTCTCTGTTTATTAAGAGGGTATGTGTGTAGCTTATTAACAGCACATGTGGTATGCAGGTACAAATGCACACACTCAAAGGGTAAATGCAGCTCTGTTCTCCCTTGAACGCTCATTTATGTATCTCACGAGAGAGAGAGAGAGAGAGACAGATATGTATTCTCTCTGTCTATCTTTCTCTTTTCATTGACTCCCTTGGTTACCTCCGTCGAGGAGGTTATGTGATTCAATAATTGAATTTGCTTACCTGAACACTATCTCTCCTCAGAAAGGAGAGATACCTGCTGCAGATAAAGAACCAGGATTTCCTGCTTTGACCTGCAGCAGTGCACAAACAGCCCGTCCTCATTCCATGTTGAAATATCAGGTAATAAGTCTGACGATCTCTGGTACTCGTTTTAGTACCAGGCTGAAAAAAAAAAAAAAAAAAAAAAAAAAAAAGACTGTGCACTCCTGCCTACAAGATCAGAGCTAATGGGCCAATTGCAATGACAATTAGCGTGGTGGCTCTTATTTATTTATTTATTTTTTATTTATTTTTATTTTTTTTGTTGGCCTTGGCAGAGGTAGGTGTTCTCGCTGTGCCTTCTTGTTTATCTAGGAAGTCACAATAGCTTTAATAATCTCAAACTGACAGTCTGTCTGCTGCATCTGAAACAACATGCTGTCAGTCTACTCAGAGAGGACAGATTGTTTTAAATGTTAACTTCTCTTTCAGAGCTCCATATGCACAGTGCTTATATCACTGAGCAAAAACAAGTCTGTCTCTTCCTTATTATTCCTGCTTTGGGCAATTCAGCTGCAGCGTCTGGCCCAGTGGTCAACTGACAGTCTCACAGTAATCTGTCACAGGGTAGAGCTCCCTTAAATGTCAGACCAGTTTCTCTGGCCCAGTCAGTTTTTTATTTATTTATTTATTTATTTATTTCTATTGGACTTCATCTAACAAGCCTGTGAATTGTTCGAAGTGTCAAAAGTGGTGAAAATTGCCTGTGGCACACCTGCTAGCACAAAATTTACTAGTAAGTGGTGGTCACTAATCAGCCCTCCATCATCCTCCTCCTCAGCCCCAGTGTTGCCAACTCTTTACTGTGCAAAGTTGCCAAGACCTGCTCAAAAAGTTGGCAGAAATTGCTAGATGATGTCATTAGCTAATTTGTATATGTGACGATACGACGCAACGACTTGCATATCACTTTTTTTTAATGCCTTGCCAAGTTGCCTCAAAAGGCTTCTACTTTTGGTCATATTGTTCTTGAGCATCTCATGTATATGTTTCTGACAGTGAGTTTCTGAAATTATGTCTATAGAAGTAATTGTTCATTTACAATAATTAAGATAATTTTGCTAGATGTGTAACAATCTCGATACAGTTTCAAAAATTAAGATTTTCAAAAATTAAGATTTAATAGTGTTGAAATTAAAAACTCCTCCTGTCCTTTAGCTCTCTCAGTTTACTTCTCTGAACTAATTTGCTGCTTCAAGTAGAGAAAGAGAAAGAGAGAGAGAGAGAGAGAGAGAGAGAGAGAGAGACCACACAACCCAACCAGTAAGGAGGAGGGGTTCCCGGGAAAACAATGGGGATTATTGATTGGTCGTTATTAATGTTGGTATGCACATGCGAAACTCATTCACATTTCTGTGTGGCTGCTGTGCGGACTGAAGATGCTCCTGTCACACACACACACGGAATGACCTGTATACAGCTGTATTAGCCACATCCATAGTCATGAGGGACAGATTGGCGGAGCACGTTTGGCAACTTTCTTCTTGGGAAAGTCAGTGACGTCCATCTAAAACATCACTTTATTTATCATTTGGCTCTTTTTTTGAAAAGAAAAATACAAAGGGGTCTTACAGTAAAAGGATAGATCCAGCAGCACAACACTGCTCAGCTCTTCAAGTAAATAGTGTTATACTGAAAATATTTATTCCTGCTTGAGCTTCTACTAAGTAAGTTTTGCAATTTTACTATTACTGGATGTTGGCTTTCATTTTCAGACTAAAATCTTGTATAGTGAATCCTTTGCTAGATTGGATGACATATTTTGTGTTGTGAAAATGTTGACATTCATACTTGTTTAAAAAAAAAAGTTTCTTGTATATTAGTAATAGTACACGGAGCTGCACGGAAGACAATGTATTCTCCGCCAGGAACTATAGTCCCAGGAGAGGACAGTTTTTAATGAGAAATTAAAATGACCGTCCATCTACAATTGTGCAAAAGTTGAATTTTAAGGTGGTTGTATCACCTGAACATTTGATTTTGAAAGATTAGGGAATTTAAAAGGAATAACAAGAAAACTAAAATACAGTTTTTATGTTTTAGAAATTGGTTGTCAGTAACATACCATCTATGCATGCAGGTTGTATTGGGTTCAAACATGCACAATCGCCGGTATGATCCTTTAACCAAACAGACTGTGCCAAATGAAAAAAAAATGGCACTTAGTCTGATTATTATGTGTAATATCAAAGCGCTGCTTGACAAAGAGAGAATTGTTGCTAAACTCTGTAGTTCCATGGAGCTTATTTATGCTTTTGCTCATTGTCCAGAAATACGCTGTATTGCCTTTCAATGGATTTCACCGTGGCAGTCTGCTCCCAGAAAACGAGTTCTTTTATTTAAGCATATGTGTTGCTAAGCAGCATACGTAAACATAAATTGTGAGAACGTGTGACAATTTATTTTTATTGTCTCATATCACTCGATCTGTTTGACTCCAACTTATACCTTTTGTGATGATTAACACATTTAATTCATATTTATATCACTCTACGTGCTGTTTTATATGCCTGTATGTGTTACCAAGTTAATTAAGCAAAGGTAATGAAGGTAACAGGAATTATTCAACAAGTGTACATAGACTGAGAACATTCAAGTTTAGACTAAATTAAGTAGAGAAATGTATGGTCCCTTCCATCAAAATAAGGTTGCTTTTGTGAAAATCATGACTTGTAGGAGTATATTGAATATTTGAGTATATACTAATTTAGGAATTTAATTATATGAAAAGGTGCAATCTATGATCCTAATATAATCAAAAGGGCATCACAGCTTGACATCACTCCCAATTTTATTGACAGGTCTAAAATAGAAATGCAACAATCAACAGTAGAAAACAGCTACAATAAATAAAGGTTAATGCTGTTCCATATCAGTAATGTTTGTAGCAGCAGCAGTAAATCTGTTCACGATATATTTTCAATTATAGAGAGTTGAAAACACAATTTCTTTAATCTGTCATTCTTTAATTATAATAACCATGTTTTTAATATGGTCAAAAATGTCTAATTAGATATAATACATTATGACAAATGATGCAAGGAAAGGAAGGGGACTGATGAAGTTACTTTTTTGCATATATATATATATATTAATAAACATATTAATACTACATACATTTTTTTATGGCTTAATTTAATTTAACCAAGGGAATAAAAAACACACTCCCAGGTGATATAAATTGTAACTTATTCAGAGAAATCTGTAATAGTTTCAGGAAACAATCATATCAACACAAACATTTTACACTAATAGTAAAAAATGCCGATCTGGGATAATGATTCATTTGCACCTCAAAATAAAACACTTGGTTGTGTTTATCAATGGAAGAAAAAGCTGGATTTCTAGTGGAAAAAAGATGCAACCACGTAAATATTTTCAGATCATTAATGTCGGAGGTAATTTTGCTGTGTAGACGTGGGAGGTGCTGCAGAAATTACCTGCAAATATAATGAAAATCAATTTCAGTCCCGATTACGGGCTGGCACAGCTAGAGCCACGTTGTGCCAAAAGAATCAGGTCTGAATCCACTCAAAATTAATGGTCAGAGAGTGACATTAGCAATCTGAGTGTTAATAATGAAAGGGGACAGAGGCACAATGTGATCCCATTTGTGAATCTGCAGTCGTACAGTTTAAATTCAAAAGCTTTACAATTTGCCTCTCTTCATTTGTATTACAGTAAAAGCAGGGGTTCACTTTTTTCCTCATTACCAGTAGATTTAGATTGATACACACTTTTATGCTGTAAAGAACACTCAAAACACCTTGTGCTGTATTCCTGTCATCAGCTGTGTCAAGCTGAAATTGATTGGCTGGCAGAAGCCTCCATATTTTCTGCAGTGTGTCTCCATGCATAGCAGCTAATATTGTGAAACCTCTACAACCTCACCAAGAAAACTCCTTGATCACGGCACATTTCTAAGTGTTTCATTTCTTTGCAAGTAGCAGTGTATTAATGTGGCAACAGCGAGGTCGTGTCATAGCACAGCACAGCGTGATCACCAGAGGCATAACCTTTTTCAAGTGTGTGTGCACAAGAGGTTGGACAAAACCAGGGCCAGCCCTAGCCTTTCTGGGGCCCTAGGCAATGATATTTTCAGTGTGAATGCTATCAAGCTAATAAAAATAAATAAAAACACTGACTGGGTTGAATATTTGTCAATTACAAAATACAATTTGACATTTTTAACTTGACCATTCTGGCCATCTAGTGGTACTGACGTCGACCTGGTTCCTGTACTCACCCCAGAAAACATGATCAACAAAGCAGTCCAACAACTCCAACCACCAACATCAAAACCCTGACCTCAAAATGATCAGCAAAAAACACGTGGAAAGCCACAAGTTTATGCCTGCCATGGTTGTTTTATAATTAATATAAGTGATAATTCCCCATAGCCCTGCTGGCACAGTCCAGAGCTACACAGTTCAGAAAAAAAAAAAAAAAAAANAAAAAAAAAAAAAAAAAACATTTTAAAACATTTAGAAATTCTTTGACTATTTCTTTTCAGGCCTAAAAATAATTTACTAGCATACTAGCATGGACATAAGATGAAACAACATACCCCAAATACATGCAAATAAAACCTTCAACATGCTTCTTGTATAAACAAAGACCAGATTTTCATTGTGGGTGTTTAACATTTAACTCCTGAACAAAACCTGACCAAAACAGCCGCTAAAATGTGCAATGAAGTTGAACCTTACCTTCATTTAGATGATGTAAGTCCCTGAAAATAGATCCTGTTATTATTGTTTGTCTCTGGTAATCCATTTTGGAGAAGACTCTGCTCAAACAGGCCCCCACTCATTCCATTGGGAAATGGGATCTGTTTATTATATCCAATGATGTTTTATAAAGAGTCACTGGATGTGATTGGCATTGCTTTCATCCAATAGGAGACATTCTAAGCTTTCAAACGATGTATCACATGCCCGGGTAGGTGGTCAGTCAATCAACATTCAGGCCACTGAACATAGAGAAATGTCTGGTCATGTGATCCATGCATGTCATGGCGCCATTTTTAAATCTCATTCCTAGCGCTGTGACACCGGCCGGCTCTCTGATGACCCACCGCCATGTTAACATTTTAGAGATGTTTTTGCACATTTTAGCTATTTTAAATAGGTTTTGAGTTTGTGTGATGCACAAAAAGATGAAAAAGGGATCAGTTTACTAAATGCCTTATAAAACAGTCAAAATTAACACGTAAATTAAACACATTTCAAACTAATAACATACCAAAGGGGAATAGCTACCCTCCCACTCTGCAGTATTAACCTTACATCCCAGCTTTCCCCCAACCCACTCCATAAATATTTGCTAAATCTCCTGTGAGACTAATCTTGACTAAAACATAATGTCAAACCATAATATGCATAAGTTCCATATTATGATATTAGTTCTGTGCTGAATAAAGGTGCATTTTATAACACACCCTTAGTGAGTTGTCTATGCACATTGAGTTTTGTACAATGCTAATGCTTTTACTAGTTAAGTTGTAACTCAAAAAATTAACACATAGATTTAATTATGATTCTGCAGCTCTTGAATTTATTTACTACTAAGGAAAGTCCACTATAGTTTCACCCTTGACGTGGGGGCTCCCTACCAGCTGCGGGGCCCTAGGTGACTATCAAGTTCGCCTATGCCATGGGCTGGCCCTGGACCAACTCCACTTTTGAACATTAACTCCCCCCTCCATCTGTGCACACAGCAAAGGTTTCAAAAGGTTTTCATCTTTTGGCTGCATCTGATCAATATTCAAGTAAGTGTTTAAAGGAACATACCAGAGATTGTGCATGTTTGAGTCCAACATACACAATACACATACACGTTACATTACTGACAGCTGTTTCCCAAAATATGCTACTTTAGTGGTAAATTTAAACATTTTTTTCTTACCTTCCAGACTGCTTCATTGGCTTTGGTTCATTCCAGTATGCTATAAAAATCAACTTGTAGAGACTTGAAACGCGCTAGACACATTTAATCCATGAAAGAGAACAAATGTCTGTTAGGCTTTTTTGCCAAAGTAACTTTTTTTTTTTTTTTNTTTTTTTTTTTTTTTTAACCGATCCAAAGAGCAGCTGCATAGAAGACACTGTATGTCTTCCGCCAGGGAATATAGTCCCAGGAGAAGACAGCTTTTACTGAGAAATTAAAATGACTGTGCATCCAATCGTGCATAAGTGTTAGAAGGTGAAACATAAAATATCATCTGAACATTTGATTTTGGAAGATTAGGGGATTTCAAAATAATAACAGGAAAACTAAAATACGGTTTTATGTTTTGGAAAATGTTTGTCAGTAATGTAACATACTGTATGCGGGTTGTATAAATTGGGCTCAAACATGCACGATTGCTGGTACTGTCCTTTAAGGGCATGTGTGGGCGCTCGCATGCCACTTATGTGCATGCTACTTATGTGCATCCTTGAGTATTATACTGTATGAGATATGGACATAAGAGTTTGAAAATATAACCCACAAAATTTGTTTAACTTTCATGGGAAAATTGTTCCTCTGCATTTGACTCATTCTAACTACTAGGAGCAGTGGGCAGCCCTGATGTGGTTCCTGAAGTCAAAATCTGGCTTATTTAACCTTAAAAAATAAAAACAACTGAACCACACAACATGGAGAAGAACATGGAAACTCCACGCAGAAATGACCAAGACCTTTTTGTTGTGAGAAACACTGCTAACCCCTGTGCCACCATTCTCTAAAGACAAAGAAAAGATGGTAATAATAGGACTTCATTGCTTAACTGCTATTGTTTGCTAACAAACAGATAGATGTGGGTGAAAACATAACTTTGGCAGATTTTTTTTTTCTATTATCTTCCCTCTATTTTTCCTCCCAGTGAAGTTTCTTCTCACTCTAGGCTACATTAAAATGTTCCTGCCTCTCCATCATTTCCACTTGTTTAAGATTCAACTATTCGCCAATTGCACATAATACCCTTTCTGAAAACGTCTTCCTGTATTTTCCAGATACTGATCTTTAAATATTATCATGTTTCTGTCACTTTGCTTTCCTGCCCATTATTGCTCAATCATCTGCCTCCCAAATCAGCAGAATAATCATGAAGGAGATGCCATCTTTCCCTTTCACTACTGCAACCTTTTCATGATCCAGCACCTAATGAAGATGGTACACACTAATGGAGCTTCATCACCAAAACCTTTGTTGCTGCCATCCAAAATACTGATTTGGTTCCCTATTGAGCTCTTCATATTGAAATGCCAATCAACTCAGCCCAGCAAGCACAAGTGTTGATCTGTCACCAAAAAAATATTTGTTGAAAAATTTACTGCGCAGTTTTTTTTTTTAAAGTTAGGCCCGCCATGAAATATATATATGACTGAATATGACTTATGTGGCAAATACTTTGCAACTCCCAAAAAACTCCTAAAACTATTTCCTCTCTAAATTTACCCAGAGATGGATTATTTCCTACCCACATAATTTCCATAATGCAACTTTGTATGGTGTTCAGCTCCAAAAATACCTTCATAGTCTACTTCCTGTGTATGTGTGTGTTTGATAAAATCATCATATTGGCGATGTCAAGGTTGTATTCTTTCAGCTCTGCATGGCATTTACTGCACTCATAAATGTGTTTTCCCTTTGGGGAGCTGCAAAATAACTGAGCTTGTCGACTTAGGTTGTAAGTTATTTCATGAATTTGCTAGTCTTCCATACAATACAGTATGTACCTCACATTGTTGCTTTGCCAATCACAAGCAGAGAAAATGAGACTGGCTGCATTTCTTTGACGGACATTATTTCTGTGATGGATTATGCAATAAAACTTGGCATTAAAATTCTAAAAAAAAATTCAGTAGGTTTGATGTGTTTAGAATGAAAGGATCTATGCATAATTCAGCTATTGAAACAGCTCCAAATGTATGTCATCAGTGAAAACTTTTTGTCATATCTAGGACAACCAAATCCTGTACTGTGAATAACCAACATTAAGTGTCTAAACTAGGCAGCAGATTTTTGGTATCATATCATCCCAGCTGCTTTAAGCTACATGTATTAGTCTCAAAATTGTCATTGGATGACCATGCTGATGACTCCTGAATGAAGCTTAAAGGAGAAATCCAGTATCCAGTCCTTAAAGAGCCTCATTAGAGTTCATACCTCAACCATGGCTGAACAAGCCTGGACAAAATTAGTCTATGATAATATACTTTTTAAAAATTGATTGAACACTTCTTCCGTCTCTCTGGAGAATCCTTGGGTGCCGCTGGTTTGACTTTGTGTTGAATGAGTGGCTGCTCCGGAAGAACCAGATGAGATCGATTACCAGCATTGTGAGAGAGCGCCAGTTGCCACTACAGCCATGTGGCGTGTTTTTCCAAGGATGATCCAGCATGCAGGTGCCTCATTGCTGAGGACCTCAGTGACTGGACCAGGCCAAGGGGACGCCCATGTAACACATGGCTACAGCAAATGGATCAGTACCTCTGTGGATGGACCGCGTCTGCCAGGATGGTTGCCAACTGGGACCTAGGACGTTTCCGTCACATGGTGTATGTGGCAATGTGCAGCCCAGTGCATGCTCCTGACCTGACCCAACTTCTTCCTCTGTATTTGACCCATCCTACAAGGATGGGGAAAATGTGGAAACTCCACAATGAAGGGAACAAGGTCAATGGGGGTTTGAACTCAACCATGCTGCCCTAAAGAGAAGAAGAAAAACTATACTTCATTGCTTTATTTGTCATCTGGATCTGGGCTACATTGCATCTGTTAATAATCTATCATGGGATAAATATGCCTGATTTTCTTCATTGGAATTGGTGTAAGAAACTGAGAAAAAAAAAAAAAGGAAAAACAATAAAAACAATATCTTGCAATGTTACATAATCAATTAACATAACTTTTTGAGGAATCCCGCTAACAACAAACAAAACAACAAATGGATGCATATGAAAGCACAACGTCCTTGGTGGAGGTAAAAATAAATAATTTTTGGCAATGTACATGGTGTTTCGTGGACATATCTTGCTGTTCATTGTCTGTTTTCCAAATGTATAGTGATACAACAAATATATTAAATGTCATTCTATTAAACATCATTGCAGCTCAGCTGTAATGACGTTTAATAGAATGACATTTTTAGCTCTTTTGATGAGACTTTGTTACAATCAAAGTGCAACGGCTCTTTTCTGCTGTCACTATCATCCACAATAACAAGGAAGCAATTTTTGTTTTTTGTTTTTTTTTTTGCACAAAAAGCAGATATAATGATGTGTCTTCCAACAAGCTCACAATGTAGAGTAGCCAGCAGGAAGGTTGTAATCGCTCAAACACCCCAAATTTCATTAGTAAGTTGACTTGCTCACTTATTCTTCCACCTTTTGATTGAACACAGCCAGTTCATAGCAGCTCTCTGGGGTTTTCTCTGAAGAGCCTTTGTGAAGAAAAACAGGAAACCACTTACTGAAGCAGAAATGGAAAAGATGGGCAGAGAGAAAAAGAAGCTAATTAAAAGCACTTTTTGTTTCGGCTCAGATGAATTTATAAAAAAAAAAAAAAAAAANAAAAAAAAAAAAAAAAAATTTCAATTCATGAAAATCAAAGTATTTTATTCTTACAGGTTTTTGCTGAAAGAAATGTTTTGATGAACAATTTTGGAGGTGGGGGGTGGATGGGGGTAAGGGTAAAGGTAGTTATGTACATTGTTTTCATAATTTTACTCAAATATGACTATTAAATATCCATGGCTACAACTAAATGTATTTACATCTACAGGCAATTATTATTCCATTATTCAGCTGTGCTTAAGGACACTGTGTTCCTTGTTACCCAGAATCCCACTGTTTTCTACACCAGGTCATTACTGTACATTTGCCTGGTTTTCCTCTAATCAAAATAAGACTTGTGAGTCAACAGAAATTAAAGCCAGCAGTTGGGATCCACTGCCACATGGAATAGAGCCCCATAAGTTTCCTTTTTTTTTAAATGACATTCAACTAGTTTCAAAGCAGCTCATTGGAATAGCAGTGCTTTGAAGCACTCCTGGTGAAATGAACTTGGGTACATTTTCCTCCTCCTTTTGGACACAAACAAACTCTGGAGCTGCGTTCCGCAATGTCTTCTTTTCATGAACGATGTGGAGGTTTGTGCAGATGCAACGTCCAATGGAATTTTGATCATCTAAAAAAAAAGAAAATAAAAATCAACATCACAAACAGTACGTGTGGGGGATGTGATCAGCTTTGCAGAAAGCGTAAAAGCTGTGATTGGTTCACTTCATCATCGATGGATGTCACATGTGATGACAGTGGGGGAATTGTGACTGTCCCAATTCTCACATCTCTCATGTCCTCCTGCTCCTCTCCTCCTATCCTCCACCTCACACTTCTTGGTAGGAATGGAAGGGAGGAGAGGAGGGGAAGAAGAGAGGAGAGGAAGAAAATACTTTGGGACACAACTCCAGATTGACTTGTTTTGTTCCTGGAGGTTATTAATTGCAGAATTACTAAATATTATTCTCAAATTGTTTGTCAATCCTGTGATATACAATAAAAAGTTGTATTTCAGATGAACAGTTGAGGAAATAAACTGAAAAGGTTTTCCACTTTTATTCCATGTTATTCTCATTTGATTATGGCATATGTAAAGCTTGATTTAATTTGTAGAATGTGCCCTTCACAATAAAAGACCCAGTTTGTCACCCAATATCTCGTTTTCTGCTCTTAAATTGCATTCTAACAACTGCAAGACATGATAACAAGAGCTGCTGTGACTGGCTTCTGTAAAGTGAGACACTTCCGGTTCCGTGTTGTAAATGTTATAAATACAAGATACTGGTAAAAAAGACAAAAGATAAACTTTCAAACAAGGTGTAGCATGCATGCACTGAAGTCAAATGTCAACATAAAACAAGCAAAATGTTTTACAAAATCCGATCCGACAGATGGGTTTACATTCATTATGCTCAGATTCTGTTAACACTGTATGAGAAATGTGTTTCAGCTCATAAAGAACACCGTGTTGTTTATTGGATTGCATTGGATGAGGCAGGTGTATTTAATAAAACTGATTACTCAGTGTAATATCTCAAAGCAAACATCTGGCTGTTGACAATGGAAAGCACACATGAGAAACCAGAGAGAAAGCCAAATAGAAAGTTGGATGGCAGAGCTGAGAAGATAGAGAGAGAGAGAGAGAGAGAGAGAGAGAGAGAGAGAGAGAGAGAGAGANTTTTTTTTTTTTTAAGTGAAGCTTAAATTTAGAGTTGCACTGGAGAGAAAAAAAAAGAGGTAGTTTTCAAGTCTGTTTACTGGTTAGAAATTTACACTACCACTCAAAAGTTTAGCATCACTTGTCTTTTAAGTAGACCTTGCTATTTTATTCAATAATAGTGTTTTTAAATTATATGAAACAAACATTAGTATTTCAACTATTGGGGGGAAAAAAGGGGGAAAAAAGGAAAAAAGTTTGATAAATAATACTATTTTATTGATTTCTTATCAAAGTATCCACTGTGAGATTTAATCACTGCTTTGCAAATATGAGGCACTGTTTCTATAGCAGGGGTATTCAGCTAAAATTCAGGTCAAAATCCAGTTACTCAACTATCTCCCCCTGTGGGGTCCATAACCAGGAGATATTACAAGTATAAGTATGATTCAGAAGGCTTCATGGAAAAAATATAAAGTGTCAACTTCTACATTTTATTAAACATTTTCGACTAAAGTGCTCTTCTTAGTTACAAGTATATTTTCAAACATGAACTTCATAACCTAAAAAATTCATCTTAAAAATAAAGTTCTCTTCAGTTCTAAAGAACAGTTAACGTGCATACCTTTGGTAAAACTGTATAAAACTGAAAAAAATGAGGATAAAAATAAAAATGCTATTTAAAAAAAACACAATTAACAATAAAATGAAACCTTACTTTTGTCAAATTTATTTTAACACAAACAACTTAACCTGAATGAAATCCGACTGTAGCACTGGCAAAGTAATAAGAATTCTCACTTTAGGCCTCAGAAACAGCATTCCTTTCAACAAAAAGCAACTAAAGTGTCTCCTTTTGTTAAATCATGAGCAACAATTACTCAAGGATGAAAACAGAAAATATTTCACTGGGATTTAAACACAAGCTGAAGCCCAATGCAGCCAATGTAAAATATATATTTTTTTTTTGTTTTACAGAAAATCAAAGATTACTAATTTCAGTCCTCAAAAAGATTATTTACTGCATTGTATATTCCCAAGAGAAAAGGTCAACTGAAGACTCTATCTTTGTTAAATTAAACATGTACTTTATAAAACAAAGTGTTTTATTTGAATCAATAGATAAATGTCAAATAAGCCCAGCATGTTGAACTTATGTTTTCATAATTTCTCTCATTTTCTCTTTACTTCATTCAATGAGAGAAATTAGCATTTGCCTTTCCTGCTAGCATTTTGGGGAGCATATCTATGTTCCCAGGGTCCTATGTTCCCCAGTTCAATATTCTGTTAACACACATTAAGTGTGTGTTAACAGAATAAACCTAACCCTAGCCTTAAAAACCATTATGTGCTTGATTGTGTTACATAGAGCTGGGGAACGTAGGAATGACATTTTGAACCTTGGAGGAATGGAGTCAATGCAATTCAAGCATGCATGCAAGCATCCGTTGATCATTTTTGATCGGCATTTAGTCTTAATTATATTCATTGTTGAGAATGCTATGGGTACAACTGTGGGTAGATCCAAACATGGTTAAGGTGTGCATTGCTACATTGACAAGTCCAGGAAAAACTGTCTCAGGCACAGTCTTAAGCCAGAAAGTGACAGGGTCACAAATCACAGCCTTCTCTTTTATTAATAAATTGGCTTGCAGATCAATTAGAGATCCAGTTTATGTCCACTTGAAGGATTTTTTTTTTTTTTTTTTNTTTTTTTTTTTTTTTTTAGCCTCCTCAGAAAAAGTAATGACATTTCTCACAAGAAAGGGATTCTGGATGAAGAGGAGCTGCTCTCCAAGGCTGAAGCTGTCAAAACAGTTACTGAAGTTTCCAATGAGTTTCTGTATGAACTCAACAAAAGCAGAAACATTTCTCTCTCCCTGAGTTTGTTGTTTCACTGATTAGAAGTGTGTGCAGTCCTTTTGGAGATCATTCTTGAAAATATGCAGATTCCTCTGGAAAGACTGCACAGCTGCACTCAAATCGCACACTGAGTTGTTCTTTCCTTGTAGCTTTAAATTGAGCTCATTGAGGTGTGATCTGATGTCAGCTAAGAAAAGCATAACATCCATTTTCTTCTCATCTTGTAAAAACTGTATGAACTGTGTAGCTAAGAAACTTTTTATTTCATTTCTAATGTTCCAAAAATGCCACCTAGACTTAACCAGATCACGTACCCACGCAAGCAGGCAAAAACGCTCCAGGACCCTACATTGCAGTGCAGTAGTACATCATCTGCATTTGCATCAACCTCCTTCAGAAATTCTCTTAGCAGGCAGTGTTAATGGGATGAAGATGCTCTGACACTTGCTTATAAAAGCATATTCCTTTGCCAGCGCAGAGCAAAGAACAAACTTGTGGATTGGTGGATAATGCAGTGGTATATGGTGAGGTCTGGATGATCAGCTTTCATATGAGCCACAGATCCTCTCTCTCTCTCTCTCTCTCTCTCTCTCTCTCTCTCTCTCTCCCTCCCCCCTTATCCCTATAGGGAGCCCCATCTCTAGTGATGGAGACCACAGATTTCAGACTGATCCCTCTCTGTCCCAACATCTCCTTTATGGCCTGGTATCAGTATGTCCTCTCCTCTTGTATGTCTTTCAAGTGCTGTCATACCTAACAGGTCCTAACAGAAATCCTTCCTCTCTGCATGATAAAATCTCACATGCACCAAAAGTTGGGTATTATCACTGATATCTGTTGATCTATCAGCTGCTAAGGTTATGCATAGTGCACTCTTAATGGCTGCTTCAAGTTGTGACTGCATATCCCCTGCTAATATTTATAATAATAATAATAATAATAATAATAATAATAATAATAATTATTATTATTATTATTATTATTATTATTATTATTATTATTATTATTATAAACTTTATTTATATAGCACCTTTCATAGACAACAGGTCACAAGGTGCTTCACATGCAATAATATAAAAACAATAATATACATAATAATAATAATAATAATAATAATAATATAATATTTGAGTTCTTCATGGAGCTGTTGTAGCTAACAGAGGGTTTGCTTGATTTTTTCCAGGAGTTCTTCTCTTTGTTTATCAGTGTTTCAGAACTGCATTCATACAATCCTTTACTATTCCTCCGACAGTAAATGGCTTTTTGTGTTGCGCTAAACTCCATTGTACTCTCAGTAAACACTCGTGTGCATGCTGTTGAGCAGTGAAGGACTGGGTGAAGACCTTTGTGGAGTGATTATAGTGGGCTCTGAGATTGTTCATTTTTCTAGTCCTTACATCGGACTGTTGTGGATAGGTTTCTTCATTTATTTGTTTTGTATCTTAATGGTGTTTAAAGTTGCCACTTTTTATGATGGCCACAGAATCAGAACAGATCATGCTGCTGGAAGAATGAAAGCATATTTATATGTTCACTCATCCCTGAACTCTCCGTCTTCGTACTCACCTTTTCTGATATTTGAGCAAGCCATTTGGCAACTTTGTTGCAAGTTTCACTGCTAACGGATCAGCTAATTTTCAGGGCACAGTGAGTCTTCACAAATTGGACAAGAAACTTCCACCAGAGGACCAATGTTACCAGGTTAGATTGACAGTTTTCTGCCCAATCACCACTTAAAACCTGCCCAATTCAAGAAAAAACAAAACAAAACAAAAAAAAAAACAAAACACCCAAATCATAACTTTCCTGAAATTCAAGAAAAATCATGTGTTACATGTGCACTATAAAATACGACATAAGCATACACAGCCTGCTGTTTGTGCAGCCCTGATCATCTCTGATATGTGTTTTATTGATCAAGTAATACAAACAGCAATTGTACTACAATGGCCACGGAGAATCAAAACAGTTATAAAGGCAACTCAAATGTCAATATAACTACAGCACCTGCCATTCTTCTACAGTAAAAAAACAAAGTTAAAGAGTTCAATATGCAAAGAGCTCCATCTGATTCCAAAACATAAGTTTTGTGCTCAACAGCATGCATGAGTGTTCACTGAGAGTACAATAGATTTTACAAGTTCTACAAGCTCTGCCATGAAATGTGGGTTACAATAAAACACCAAAATTGATTCTTATTAAAAATATATATGATGGCAATGTCTCTCTCCTTTCTCTCTTCCTCATCCACACAAGCACACACATGCACACGCTACTGAATTTGCAAACTGAATTAGCCTCAAAATCTTTAGAAAAACACAAGATTAAGGTTTAATGCTGCCCTCTGTGAGACAATATGGTATCCTCTAACTCAATCACAAAAGTCACAACTCTCAAGCACAAACACATCAGTAAATTATTTACTCATACTCATGAAGTTGGGGTAGATAATTTTGGTCCGAGTTTCCCAGTTGGAGCTCTGACTTCAAATGGCATTCCAATCCATTTTACCAAGTAGGAGGTTGGAAAAATCTGAAATCTGAGGTAACTGGAACACAGCATAAGTTCAAGGGTTAATAGGACAGCCACATCTCCAATGACATATGTCAATCAAAACTTCACCAGTGAAATGGGTGAGATGACACAATGAAGGTTATTTAGAATTTTGTGCTTTTATTTATTTTGTTGATCTAGATCAGGATCCATTAGTTGGTGATCACTTTTCTAGAGCATTAAGGAATAATCTAGAATTTCCTAATAATCTCTGGAACCACATGCAGCTTCTCTGAATGAATTTGGAATTATCTACAACTCATACAATGATTCTGGACAATTGTAAAATGTCTTAATTTTTTTTTACAGCTTCTTGCAAATTATTTGAAACCTATTAGGTGCATAATACTAACAGACAGAATCATTTTATGCATATACATATGAAACAAAACTAGTTTTACATGACTGGAAACATTGATTCAATGTGAAAATCACTAGTGTTTCCAAACTTTTGAACGATAGTGTATATACACATTGTAGTGCTGATTTGTAAGGTAAGCGCACTTCTGGCTGTAGACCTGTTCCTCCAGTGCACGACTTTATGGTAATTCATATAAAAATCATGTTAACTAAACTACACACACTAAATAAGAGCTGTGAGAACTGAAGATCGTTCGTAAAGCTTCTCCTATGTTAATCAGCAACCTTTGTCCGGCACGTTGGTGTAAGAGGTGTCACAGGTAAAAGCCAATGAAGCTGTTATGACCTGGTGTAGGGGGACCAGCGCATAAGAGAGACTCCCACTCAATCCCACTCCCAAGGAAGGCCACGAGGCAATGTAAAGCAAAGTGAAGCAGTATTTATTATCTTTAGCATGAGCAGTGTAAACAATCTAAAAAAGACCCTAAACTTCCCTAAATCAAAATAAAAAGGAAACTCAAATACACTAGTCGAAGCTGATCTCCTTACCAAAAAACAGGAGAAAACAAAATGCAAAAAAGAAAACAGGCTTCTCACCCCTACATGGAACTGTTACCATGTTAGTTGTTACCAAGTGCTCTGCTTACAAATGTATAAAAGTTACTGTTAAGGCTACAACACAGGTAGAGATCACTATAAAGTGTGGAAGCAGTTACACAACAGAGCTACTGTAAGCATTATGATCAGATTTATCACAGAGCAAAACAGGCACAAATACAAAGTGGCGTTTGTTGGGAGGGTGAGGATGGAAAACCCACGGGCAGTTGTCATCCCATCTTTTGAATATCGACACATCATCTATGACCAATCAGCATCGGAGTCATCTGCTCAAATTATCCAACCAGGAAACCCACAGGCTTAACCAGACCATGTACCCACACAAGCAGGCACACACACAAACACACACATACACACACACACACACACACACACACTCCAGGCTGGTGAGAAAAAGAGTAGTTGCATAGTAATACATAATACATAAAAATATGACCACAAGGTTGTAAGAGAAGCCAACTTTAAAGTTGTGTTGTACAACTTGGGTTCTACGCAGGTTATAAGCTCATCCTCCATTTTTGTGTAGGTGCTGCTCTTCTATAATTGGTTGCAAAAGTCAGAGGCAGATGAGTCAGAGTTGAATTTGGTTGAACATTGAGCACAGCAACAAAATGGAAGATCTGAGTGATGTGCATTGCTTAAAGCAGGTTTGCTGCAAGGTTGGGAGTCACCACTCAGCGCCCAATACATATTAATGGAATGCCCAGCTCAGATCATGTGACAGCAGCCTTAGGAATAAATTCAGCAATGACATTTAAAGGACCATACCAGCGATCGTGCATGTTTGAGCCTAATATATTCAATTTTCATACATGTTACATTACTGACAACCATCTCCCAAAAGATAAAACTGTATTTCAGCTTTCCTGATATTTTGCAAAATCTATTAATCTTTCAAAATCAAATATTCAAGCGATACACCCACCTTAAAAATTGATGTTTCACCTGCTAATAGTTACACAGCATTATGAAGTCACAGTCGTTTAAATTTTTCGATATACTCAGGTCTTCTTTTGGGACTATATTCCCTGGTGGAGACATCATTCACTCCGGGCTTTTTATTGTGCTTAAACGCTAAAATTACGTTCTTCTAAAAAAAAAAAAAAAACNAAAAAAAAAAAAAAAACCCTGAATATATGTCTTGTTCACAATGATGGATTACATATCCCAATAACGTTTCAAGAATAAACAAATTGTGTACCAGAATGAACTGAAACCAATGGTGGTTTGGCAACTAGGGGAAAAAAAAAGAATATATATATCTAGATATATATATATATCAGGGCTGGACTGGGATTAAAAATCGGCCCTGGACTTTTGCCCAGAGAGGGCAGCCCAGCCCAATCGGCCCAACATCAACCATTCTTCAATACATGTACCTATCAACCCCCAATACCAACATGTAGCTACATCATCAATAAGTAAGGCAACATGATTGTACTTACTTTTAATTTCATTGATAAAAACTCTCATTGAAGTATGCTGATAATTTATTTAAAGATAGGCTCTAG
>VXCM01004227.1:49886-121306 GCA_014773175.1 Lucifuga dentata
TTTTTTTTTTTTTTTTTCCTATGCACCTTGTTACCTCTGCATTGAACTTACAGTCTCCTCCTGCATTCTGTCTGTCCTCCACGGTAGGACCATGTCCCTTTCTTTCTGCCTCTCTGGCTGCTGCTGGTTTGATGGTGGTGACACTAACATTGCAGCAAACATGAATGTAACTTTTGCACATGTAGCAGCATCCTGCTGTAAAGCCTTCAGTTTTTTTCTTCTGCAATTTTTCCGCACCTCCTTTACGTTTCTTCACATTCATTTTCCTGTCCATTCACACGCTGACACGGTTTACTTTTTCTGCGTCTCTCAGTTACAGAGGCAGAAGGGGGCCGATGTGGGATGTGATTGGGCCGGTATCAATTNAAAAAAAAAAAAGTCACACATTTACCAGCCCACAGACCCATCGGCCCACCGGGAAAAGTCCCGATTCTCCCGATGGCTAGTCCATGCCTGATACATATACATACATACATATATTCACCATTTCAGTAGTATGCTTTGGGAAATGAATTTCAGTAACGTTACATGTATGAAAATTGAATATATTAGCTCAAACATGTAAGATTGCCAGTATGGTCCTTTAAGTTTAAATTTTGGCTGTGCAGATAATAAGAGATTGAATCTATGTTTGTTAGCTTAATCTTTCGACGATAAAGAATCAAGGACTTCCCTTTTTTTTTTTTTTTTTTNTTTTTTTTTTTTTTTTTGACAAATTCATTTTAAGTGAACCTTTAACTTAGTGTGCTCTATCTGGAATGGAATATGAACTTTGTTGTGCAATTTGTACAGTTTCTTGCAGGGCAATCTTAATAGAATCTTCACTGTGTGCACATGTGTATGAAAGAGAGAGAGAGAGAGAGAGAGAGAGAGAGAGAGAACACCAGACAGTCTGTGTGTATTTTAGCTCTATTGGGAACATAAAGGAACAGTTTAAGAAATTTCATAATGAGAGTACAGTCACATATGTTTGAGTCTTTTTTTTTTCTTTTTTTTTTTTTTTTTNTTTTTTTTTTTTTTTTAGTTTAGTCTGTTTCTAAGTGGGTGTCCAATTCATGACGTCAAGATGTGAGATGCAGATTCAGTTGCTAGGTTGCAAAGTCAGGAACATGTCCAGAACACCATACTGAATGGAAGCAGCAACACACAACACAAAAAGATTGTCTGAAGAGGAATTATTCTCCCTTCATCCACATGAATATAGCATAGCCAGAAAATAGCATATTACTTCACTTGTTTGTCTATGTGTTCACTGAGTAATTGTTCTGTGCCAAGTTAGTCATTTGTATATATTTTTAATAGTGAAATTCCTGTGACAATTCATGCAGTTTAATCAATAAGCAGGAGGTATGTGGTATTCAGGTAAATTCATCCTTTGGAGTTCTTTTGTCAAGAAACACTTTTCTTTGCAATCAATATTTCTCACCAAAACACAATGTGTGTATCTTTAAGGTCAAAAAAAAAGAAACATGCTCAGTGTGTTTGGACATTTCTGCCAGAACTGTAAATAGATAAGGCCCAGAAAATATTGTTTTACAAAGGTGAAGGAGTCAATCAAACGTGGATCACATCTCAACCAAGTGTCAAAGAATTTTATTGAATTAAATGAGTGAAGAATAATTTTGTAGAATTATTTATCTTTTCATCTTTTTTCAACTTTTGTAAAATAAATTAAATGTTCCTACATTTTTTAAATCCAAATTTGTTTTTAGGTATTTTTGTAATAATAAAAAAAAACTTTCTAAAATTCCTTTGTTTAAATACATTTTTATTGGACTTTTAAAAGTTTTTTTTTTCTTCTAGCCTTCGTTTTGTCTTTTGTATTTTACACTGTTTAGGCAGCAGGTGAAGCCAAATTTAATGAAAAGTAAAACTGTAAAAATTATTTTTGACTCCGGAGAATAAAAACCTGTATTGTGTATATTCACATTTACATTCTTATTTTCGTTTTTATTGGCGTGTTTCTAGATTTACAACACATTACTGCCACCAACTGTTGTTATGTGTAATTGCATAGACAGTGGTTACATTTTAAAGGCATGTTCAGTCTGAAACGGAAATGTGACATGAAAGCCTAACTAGTAACATGTTTCAAATCTAAGTAAGAATGTCCCAAAACATTAAAAGTTGTAGAAAAATTAAAATTATCAGCATAATTCCTAAATGTTTTTAAGATAACCTAGTTGTTTAAACTTTAGTTCTTAAGTAAATTCACACACCTTCATAACAGAACACAGATTAATTATTTTCTCAGTCTCTTCTGTTCATTCTGATGCTACCTACATAGCATACTTCCATTAGCGCCCCCTGCTGTCAGTGGATGTGTGCATCATGTCAGTCCTCTGCACATGGTGTGCATTTGTGGGCCATTCAAGCATGAAATATAGATAGATAGATAGATAGATATACATAGATATACATATATATAAATACAAAAATCCACTCTTGAAAATATTACTCTACAGCACTATCATTCAGAAATTCCCCAGAAACTTTCAAGAATATCTATATGCTAACAGAATCCAAAAGATGAATTTATTTTATTTCTGTGCTCAGGAAACCATTAAATAGGGCACACATACTACTGTATATAACATGTTTGGTTTGTCAGCCTTAAAACTGTCAATTTAAGACAGAATAAACATGTATAACCTCTGACTGCAGTCAACAGTCTGCTTAACATGGGGCCTGCAGGCAGGACCCATGCTGTTCCCCCATTCTAGCATAATGCATCACCCCACCCAGTGTTTGTTTGAGATTAGTCACATGCTGCCATTCAGCATTTATAGGTCCAAGAGAGGCCTGCTGTAAATGCTTAAAAGCAAGGGATAAAAATCTCAAGCTCCTTACCCATGACATGTTTCTTAAAAGGCTCTTATCACATTTTGAAAAAGTAGTCGTAAAAAACAACAAATCATCAGATTGCAAACAGCAGTATAATGCTAACTGTTACCTCTGAGATTAGATTTGTAAGGAGAGCCAGCTGCATTTGTGGAAATAAATGTTGAAATGTTTTCACACTCACTCACAAGGCCCTATTGGGCAACTACAGTCTGTCTACAGCTGGTCTGAGGTTAAAGATGGATGACTTCATCCTCCACAGTCCCCTACAAATCCCAGTGATATGTAATCTACATCATCAATTTAAATTCAAAGGCAGCATTTAATGCCAAATCAGCAGACGTAGAATAAGCACTGAAATATCATTAAAGTACTAATACCTCAAAGAAAAAAACCTGAAAATTTAAGTAAACATCTACCATGCAAAACTCTACTTAAGTAAAAATAAATGGCTGTAAACTTGGGATGAGCGAGTACACCATTATCCATAACGGATACTTCTTTTGTCCGAGTACTTGGCTCATCCCTACTATAAGCCACAAAATAAGCTGAAGTGTTTTATGTTAATGTACTCACTGTGATGAAGCATTTTAAATTGTTAATATGTTAAATTAAGTGAATGTTTTAAAACTGCAAATCCCCAAAAACTGAAGATGCAAAGTTTTTCACCTGATGATGTGACCAACCTCATGTCACCAATATTGTTTTGTCTAGAATGAAGTGATGGCAATGCTGGATTGAAATAATAAAATTCCTCATAATTGAAGATACTCCNCCCCCCCCCCCCCCATCCAAAAATATACAATGAGATGCAAGATTTTTATGCTTTCTGGTCAGTTGAATACTTTCAACTTCCTTTGTCTGACAGTGTCTCCAACTTATATTATGCTCCAAAACTCTGGAGATAACGTTGATAATGCATTTTGAATTTTATGAACTTCATGATGAATTTAAAGTTTTTTGTTTTTTGTTTTTTTGTTTTGTTTTTGTATTTTTTTTTTTTTTAAGTTTCAATCTACAAACAAAATAACTTGTAATTACACTCATCACATAATGAGGGGACAAAATGTAACATTATGCTCTCAAATTTAGTGAAGTAGATGTAAAAAAGTAGCACAAAAGGGAATGCAAGTGCTTCAAAATTGTACTCTGTAGGTTTACATGCGGTTTCATATGTGTATTTGCTGATGACATTTTTATTTAACCATGATTAAAATCTTTAACTAGCCATAGCCAAGTAGTGTTCGTTATATAACCTTAACCACACTTTAGGTTGCTTACACGATTGTGTATATATGATTGTGTATTATATATTTTTCTAAAGTTCATATTCTTTCAGCAGCATTTGTTAGCTCTGCTTTACAGTCTCTCAATGTCTTGTAAATGTTGCTTAACTGCATTTTTTGTCTTTGAAAGATGATACACATATACAATTAACCTGACTTGCAATGCCTGGCTGATTTTTCCATCAAAGTCATTGCTGTTGTTTTATGTAATCTATTTCCATTTCCCCAGGTTACATTTCATTTTTAATCTGCACGTGTTCCTCTGAGAGTATAATTAAACAAAAAAGTACAAAGCTGCAGTAAGTACACACATTGTATGCTGTACTGGTTCCATTTGAGTTGTCATTTCAGACAAGCTTGACGTCTTTGTCTTTAGTCTTTAGTGTTGCTGTAAGGGCAGATATTTCAGAGGCCCCAGAGGATGCTGACTGTGACACCTTGAAACATAATCACCAAGTATTCTGAACAGAACAACTAGGACTGGAAATGGAAGAATGTGTTATGTGAAATTTTGTGGTAATAACTTGATGCTGCTGGTTATTTACTGGGTGTAATGTGACAAATGTGCATCAACCAGAGCTGAACATAATCAAACCCTTCATTTAAGAGCAACTTAACACCAAATCCACTATTTTTTTTAGTCTTTATGTGATATGTGAAGCCAATTAATAATGTTGAAAATTGCTTTTGCATGGTTCCAATCTAAAGTGTCCGTTATAAAAGTGTTGCTTTCCCTTTTTCCACCACAAAGCTTGATGTAGCTGCACTCCAGATCTCAAAACAAGGCAAGACTATCCGTGATGTTGCTGTGCGTACTAGTCCAGCCCCCTTTTTAAGGGGTTTGAAGGATTTCTGTTTCAATATGTGAAGGAGACATGGTCAAACTAAAACAGGAGCTTTAAGTTGCTCCTTAATGAGAAAAAGTGTAACTCTACAGTGGTAAATGGCCTTGCAATAAGTAAAGTCCTTACATTAAAAAGCTACCACATATTATGAGTATCCCCAAGTAGGGGATTTCCATGTCTCTACATCAGACGTGAGGGAAGGAAGGAAGGAAGGCAAAAGAAGAAAAGAAGCAGACAATTGAGGAAAGGAAATGAGGCAGGCATAAAGGAAGAATAGAAAGAAAGAAGGAACGACAATGAAAGAAATACTGTATATTAGCAACATTTCTCTCTAAAAATAACTCCAAAAGACAGATGTTAGAGGCAGTGATGATGCAGACATTCCAGAGAGTACTTAGACACAACTATATCTGCATCCCACTAATGGTCATGTGCCACATGGAATAAATGCCGTTACCTTTTCCCATTATAGCATGGACGGAAGAAACCTTTCAGATGAACAGTGAAACATTTTCAAGCAAAATATTTCCAGTCCAGTGATTTAACTTCAATCTCCTAGACATCTTAACCACCTGGAGAATGGAGAATACATGGTCAAATGTTAGTGTAGCGAGCAAAAAGAAAAGTCTCTAAAAAAAAAAAAAAAAAAAAAAGGGAAATACTGGAATAAAGTACAATTACCTCAAAAATTGCACTTATAGTATTTGCATAAATACTGTTCAAATTCAGAAGAATTTAATGTTATAACTTCTTAGCTTGTTTGAAATTGGCACATGGAACTTGTCTGATTGTGAAATGATGCAGGGATGAAGTCATGACAGATATGGTCAGAAAGCAGCGTGACTCGTACATGCTGCGTCCGTTAAAGCGCAGTCATGCTGTTCTGGGAATTGTGACCTTTCAGACAGCTCTTTTGGCAACTGAGGGGTTTTTATTATTTTATTACACTTCTTAATTTATTTTTTAAGAGTTTCTGCAAACTCTCTAGACAATCATGAAAGTCTACCCCTGTCTCTCTCTCTCTCTCTCTCTCTCTCTCTCTCTCTCTCTCTCTCTCTCNTTTTTTTTTTTTTTTTTAGCCTGATCATAGTAAATTGGCTGTCTAACTCTGCTGCAGCACAATGTTTTACCATGGATCATCCGTGACCAGCCTAACTTCAGCAGCAAAAGCAAAGTTAGCAGTAGGCTAACAAAGAAACTGAAAGTCAAACTTGGATTTCTATGCAAAAATAAACCATGTTTCTCTTCTTTGTATGAGACCAACATACAAACAATGACTGTGTCTACAATATTGTGATATGGTGTACATGCATGCTAAAATCCATCCTAAAACTCATCATCACTGTATTCTGCAGAATACGAAAATGGTGGGGTAGTTCTATTTAACAAAGAGAAGGGAGTTAAAGTACATTTTATATTATTTTTTCTGTAAGAATTTCATGTAATAAGCTTTTGTATTTTATTTTATTTCATTATTATTATTATTATTATTATTATTATTATTTACCTTTTCTCTCTGATTAAGTAAAAATGCAAAAAAAAAAAAAAAAAAAAAAAAAAAAAAAAACACAGCTTTTACATATCACTCCATTTGTGTACTCCTCACAGATGGAGTGACTTTAAAACATTATGCTTGCATTTTGTATTTTGTAGCCTAAGTGATAGTTGCACTTGTTTTCTTAATTTTATTTCATTTCATTTCATTTCCATTATATATATATATATAAGGATAAAAAAAAAAATAGAAACAAAGAGTCACACAAAAACAACTCAAGAAAATAATCAACATAATATACTTCTCAGGCTTATAGTAGGGCCACTCTCCAACATTAATCATCTTCAAATTAATCCATTACATAACAAAAAAGACAGAAGTGAAAGTGACTCAGATTATACAAAATCAAGAAAATAGTCACTTTTCTACCAGCAATGACACTATGATTGCAATGATAATAGAGTCAGCTTTAGTAATTTTTTAAGGTAGTAAAATGCTGTTGCTCGTTGTACTACATCCAGGTATGAATTCCATAAAATGGTGCCTCTGTGTCTGAATAAAAAATGGACCACATTACTAGAACAAATTGAAAGATGAATCTGTTTAGGTTGTCTAGTACTATACAAATGGACAAATGCATTCCTGCAAGAGAAGTCCATAAAGACTTTAGGTAGCTGAGAATTCCTAAATAAAATTTTATAAATAAACATACAGGTTTGCAATATATATTAGATACAGTTAAAAGACTGAGAGAATGAAAAAGGGGGGCTGATGGTTCCTGGCTATGAGAAGAGGTAGCTAATCTAACACATTTCTTCTGCACTATAAGTAATCCACTAAGATGCATAGTATATGTGCTTGGCCATATAATATTACAGTAATTCAAATACGAATAAAGTAAACTGCAATATAATACTATAAGAGAGGACTGACTTATAAAATAAAAAATCTTTCTGATTATACCAAGTGATTTCATTGATTTTTTGACAAGGAAGTCAATATGCCTCTTCCAGGATAAACTATCATCTATTATTACTCCTAAAAATGATGCAAAATGAACTTTTCCAATTCTATTATTGTAACATAATTGTAAAAGAATTCCTCAACATATTTATGACCCTTAAATAACATAAACTTAGATTTGTTTTTAACATTTAGTGATAGCTTATTCACCATAAACCATTCTGCATTTTGGTTTTGAGTAATAGAGTGTCTAAGTTATGATGAGAAATAAACAGGTTTCTATCATCTGCAAAAAGAATAAGTAGTAGTACTTCTGAAACCTTAGGCAGATCATTAATATAAATTTAAAAAAGCACTGGACCAAGGATAGAACCTTGTGGTACCCCACATTGAATTATCACAGTATCAGATTTGTGCTGTTGCATCATATTGCCTTCTAAATAATAAATAATTCTGGAACCATTGTAACACAGAATCATTAAATCCATATCTAGATAATTTATCTATAAGAATATTGTGATTAACTGTGTCAAAAGTTTTGACAGATCTAGAAATGTTCCAATAGCAAATTTGTTCTCATTAAAGTTATTTTATCAAGTTGTTATTTTATCAATAAGATGTAAAACCGTCATATATGTTGAGTGATTTTCATAAAACCCAAACTGATAGTCATAGATCACATTATTTGTACTTAAATGAGTTACAAGCCTTTTGTGAACAAATTTCTCTAGAATTTCCAAGAAGAAGAATTTTCAAGAAAGAAGGAAAAAAACATAGAAACTGGACGATAATTTGAAAGTACATTAGAATTATCTGCTTTAAATAATGGAATAACTTTAACTAATTTTAATGGAACAGGGACATGCCACCATTTAATGAAAGGGAGAGGACATAAGTCAACAGATCAATTATAGTATATTTAGACTGAGTATTTTTTTTTTTTTCAGTTTGTGCTTGCCCTTGTATATTCTTGCACACTTGAAAATGAGGGCATGATCTCAGTGAGAGACTACCTGGATTAACTAAAGTACTTTCTTCTGAGATGTCTGCTTCACTTCCGACAGGCAGCTGATGTCTGAAAGTTTTCCTCTCAGGCTGTTCAGCCTGTTTTGTTAGTTTATGACTGTTTGACCCTGAAGTGATGGCTTAGTACAATGTGTTTAGAAAAGACTCAGTTCTTCAAACTCAAATTTCTTCATAATACAGAGAATAAAGTCTCAGCTTCATTCCTGCTTTGTAAATCATAATTTGTCTTTTTTTTTAGCTGTTTCTTCTTCGCTACACATAGATATTGTGATGGATCATTAATTACTTTCTTGCATTGTGTTGTGTCTTGTGGAATATTCCAAGAGAGGTCAGTAATGAAATATTTGTATTATCTGTAAAGCTTCTCAGTGACTAAATCCATTGTTGCAGATTGTATTTTAGCCATTATGAAATAACCAGAAGTGGTTTATAAGCTTATGTGCAACAGGTGCAAAGAGGTGATTCAAATATCTCTGAATATTTAGCAACATGCTTTCATAGAAAGAATGCAAATGGTGCCCTGTGCCCTCCAGGAGATAAGGTAATGCATAAAATATTAATGGACCATACCAGTGATTGTGCATATTTGAGCCCAATATATACAACCCCGTACACATGTTCAGGTTACTGACAACCAATTTCCACACATAAAACTGCATTTTAGTTTTCTTGTTATTTTTTCAAATCCCCTATCCTTTCAAAATCAAATGTTCAATTGTTTGCTATGATGGATTACATATCTCTCTATTACATATGTTTCAAGTCTACAAGTTGATTTTAATAGCATACTGGAATGAACTGAAAGCAATGGCAGTCTGGAAGGTAGGAAAAACANTTGATTTTAATAGCATACTGGAATGAACTGAAAGCAATGGCAGTCTGGAAGGTAGGAAAAACAATTATGAAATTTACAGCTAAAACAATATATTTTGAGAAATGGTCATCTGTAACATAATGTGTGAAGATTTTGTATATTGGGCTCAAACATGCATGATCGCTGGTATGATCCTATAAGAAGGCAGACTCAGTGCATGTAACTGACATATTTGAGAACCAATATAGTCGCACAAACTCCAACTTTGCGCTTAAGTGATTGGTGCTAAACTGAAATTTGAAATCAGGAAATGCAGCTTTATGTACACAAAACGTCAGAATAACTTTACCTGTATTTGGACAGGACTAATATTACCTGGACAAACACTACATTACACCACTTACCACTACAAAATATACCTACCATATTTCAGAAGATACAGTAATGTTAGTTAGTTAGTGTTCGTTTTGTGAGAATCTGTATGCATCTCAGGGAATTGGAGTCTTTTTTTCACACTTTTATTGTGCATCTTTCATGATTAATGACAATGAGGACTGTGGTGGAACATTTAAACACAAGTTTTGCCAGCATTTTTTGCTTTTGAGATTTAAAAATTTGATCTATAAATCCAAATGAAATCCAGACATTGTTTATCCCCTGGTAATACTTGTCCCAAACACAGTAGTACTTTAAAAATACTTACCCTATGACTGCACAAAAAGTGTAGGTATTTGGGGCTGTAGTCAATACAGGAGTTGGAGGAGAAAAATCACATGTACAGTATGAACTCCAGACAGTATTAAAATCAATGATCGGTGCTTGTATTATTAAACTTGTCCAACCTCCTCTCTAGAAATAAATCCTGTCTGAATGGGGCTATAACCCACAGCGCTGTGTGAAGCAGTCTGCTGCATTTTCAGTGCCACATCCACATTTCACTCCAACTTGTATTGATTGCTGGAGTCAAGGTGGAATATCAGCCAAGTGGGGGGTAATCCAGCCGGAGCCATGTGATTGGCATTTAAGGGTGTCTGATAGTGGAAGTAACGAGTAGGACCCCTACAGACCACATCTCATGATTTTATTCCATATCAGCATCCCACTGACAAGGTTCACATCTGTTAAATGACCAAGTTTAAAGACTCTGTGTCTGTAAATGAATGGAACTGCTTCAGTAGGTAAAACATATCACACAAACACTAAGTATCCCTTGAAGTTATTACAAGTTGCGTTGGAGCTCCACAAGTCTAAGAGCAAGGTGGTTGATCAGAAAAATTGCAATTAATAAGCCAAATGTACCCAATAAAAATTGCTTTTCAACAAATTACCAAAGTCTTTTTTGTAATTTTACTTTTCACTGAATTTAATTTTCATTTGCTGGCTTACAAGACAGGATGCTAAATTTTAGCTTGTGAAAATCTTGGAATTTGGCCAAAACTGCTCATTTTGTACTTCTTTCTGGAAGATTCTTGACCTGGAAAAATATAGGAAAAAATATAAACAGTTTCTAAAATCAATGTTTGATTTTATTTTATTTTTTTAATTTTCCATGTTATTGTAGATTCTAAATTAAATTAAAAATCAAAGGAAAAAGCCTAGAATAATGTACCCCCCCCCCCCCCCCNTTTTTTTTTTTTTTTTAATTGAATCACTTGATTCAACCTTTACACTCACTCTCCAAAAAAATGCACAAACCCTAGAAAAGTTTGTTTCACTGTATTTGAGATTCAATTTGTTGTTTACAGGTTTGGAAGAAATGTCAAGATTTTCATCAGCCAAAATTTGTCATTCTGTGTAGTAAAAAGAATATTTTACAGTGTAGCTTAAATAACAAATAAAAGGCAAAGTCAATTCTTGTTTATAATCAGTAACAAATCACAGTAATACTGTTTTCAATATTTAATACTACAGGTGCATCATGTCTTTAAACATTATAAACACCATGCTGAAATATTCCCCATTCTGGATTTTTTTAAAATCTGTTGTTATGAATTTTTAATTGGCTGCAAAAGTAGGCATCACAACTTTGAACATATTTTGAGAAAATACTCATCCTTGAATATTGGAGCTTAATGAAGCACGCACACCGCTGGGTTATAAACAGAGTATAAATAAGCATCTCACTGTAAAGATGCATGCAGATGTTACATGGCCATGGCTTGTCTGTGTGAGTTGATACCCTGCATGAGAACACACTGTGTGGGAGGAAGGATGAGTGGGTTTATGATTATAACCGGAGGGAAGACAGCTTGCATAGATGATGCTCATTATTCTAAATATGACGTTCTGTGATGAGTGCTTGCAGGATTGGATGCGCTGGTGAAATAGCAGTTAATTGCCACTTTGTGAACAACCATAGGCATACTCCCACCCCACACTGTGGACTGGAACAACATTTTCACTCTCACCCCAACCTAGACTGACTTTCCACAGTGTGACTTTCATGCTGTCATCACAGCAGCGGATCCTTTTGTCTCAGCTGGAAAATGAGCACAAATGACAGTTGCGTTCCAAAATCAGTATCAACATCTCAGTCTTTTGAGAATTAATGTCATGTACACTGATACACATTATCCAATTTATGTTGACTGGTTCTTAAGGGAGCTTTATATCTGATTTTACCAATGAATACCATTGTGCACAGTTGCTAGGCAACCAATGTTGCTTACAAATAGCTTGTGTACTTGACATCAGTCTGAGTAATTAAACAGTACATCCATTAGGGGCAATGTTAATGCTTCAACATAAATAATCTCCAGAACTCCTCTGGCACCAGATCACCTTAAAACCTACTTCTAAACAGCTTATGTGAGGTTATTAAAATAATTCCACCATAAACTGGAACATATGTCTCTCTCGATTTACCAGTGTAAAGGATGGATGTCACTCTGTCTGGACTGGTGATGCCTCATTGTTGTATTGCAACTTGAGGACATGCACAATCACCTTTTTAAATGAAGACATACAGTACATGCACCAACAATCATGTGCAGTCGTTGGCAAAAAAAAAAAAAAAANAAAAAAAAAAAAAAAAAATCAGTTCTTAAACTCCTGCACGCAAATGTTCAACCACCACTCCAACCTGAATTCCCCTTAAACATTGTCCCCAGTGAGATGTGTTCACATTCTCCCAGCAGCAATGACTCCTTTTTTCTGAGCTGGAGAACAACCAGGAATGACAGCAGTGCCTGTGGCCGCTGCTGTGTGTATGAACCATTATTAGCTGGAGATGCTGCAGGGCGAGTGAAACAGTTGACCAGACAACAAGCAGCATAATGGGCTCGACACGTGGCAGGCGATGTTGCTTCTCCTCTATTGATTTCCAATGAAGCAAGGGCAAAAAGACAATGTTCATGAGTCCCCCTCTTGCAAAGCGACATGCGATGCTCCAACTCATGAAATTTCACGCTCTTGCTCATTCACATGAATATGCAGGTTTATGATGTGATCCAACAAAGTTGAAACATTTTTTAACTTTTGATCGCTTTTGCCTGCTGGGGAGTTACATTTATGGACCAATGAGCTAACAGCATACTGCTTAGTCACTGGCAGATAAACATGAATGAACAGTTGGTCCTGGCTGTCTCTGATTTCTCTGAAATCTACAACTTCTCAAGAGCAGATTATGGAGACAAGGAACGTGTTGACACCAGGCAGCGCAAATAATCTTACTGTATTTTTTTCTGTTTTTGTATTTTTGTATTTATTTGTTTTTCCTTTATGTCTGTTTCTATGTCAAACGTCGCTTTCTAAGCACGGTTTTGACCTGCGATTTGCTTTGGAATTGCATACATCACCTGCCACTCATCAAGGGGCGACACGTTTTGTCGATCGCTGTCGTTCGTCGCCTGCCGTGTGTCGAGCCCATAAAGCTCAGTGTCTGTGTATCAGTATCTGTGTAGAAAAGCAAACTTCTAACTGCTGCTCCAGTCCTGTGACAGCTGACAAGATAAGCAGGCATTGATTTTCAGACCGGTGCCATTGCCTGAAAGGAGAATCCTGCTTAATACAATTGGGTTGGGTCCTTCCTTTGCAGCTGTTGAATATGATATGAGCCAACAAACGGTGAAAGCAATGAATGATTAATATGACACATACCACACACACACACTGAACTGACCCCATAAACTGTCTTCACGCTTGCTTGCAAGCCTTCAAGGCAAACCCATCACCATGCAGAAAAGCCTGAAAGAGAGGTGAGCTTTCTGCTCACAGCATTGCTGCAGAGGCTGAGCTGATCTGTGCAATGTACAGGTAAAACGTAACAGAGCTGCTATGTACAGTACAAAATATAAAAAAAAATTATAATCTGACATTTTCTATATTTCAGGCACAGACACATGAATGGTATAAACACGTCTGCCAGATTAAACTGGATAAATACACTCTTCTATAAACACTTTAAAGAGATTTTTAACACATTCCTTCTGCTTCTAAGATGATGAAATGAAAGGAGATCAGACGCTTGGGAATTTCATGGCATACATTAATTTATTCATAGGCTCACTACAGAGGGTTGTGCTTTGTTTTTATGCTTGCCAGGAAATACATGTATATAGATATGCATATGTATGCAGTATGTGAAGTATCTTCACCACGTCTGAAATGCTTACGGAAGCAATTCAGTCACTGAAGGATTACACTTGTGATCATTTGAATTTCTCAAGCAGATTATGACTAAAGCGTGAGGCAGTTTGCAGAGATAGAGTCATTTGTTTTTTTTAATTTTTTGTCAGTGAAATCTTTGGAATGGAAAATGGGAACAAAGTGGCACTATAGAAACATCAGAAGTGAGATTTCTAAGTATTCTCCTGTCAATATGTACAAACAGAAACCTTTTCATTTTCCGAACTTAAAAAGCAAAGGCCTTTATGAAAATATGCCTTCATCACAACATCAACATTATAAGAACCAAATACAAGGTTGATTGATAAGTTCTGAGCCCTGCACACAAGGAAGTGAGCAAAAGCTGTAATATCTTTTGTCAGTGCTTTGATGAAGATTCTCAGTCATCCAGGTGGGTAGATATACTCTATGAAAACTGAGTCAAGTCAACTGGATTCAAGTTTTTCACCCTGAAATGTTTTACTATTCATCCAAATGGCTTCGTCAGTCAGAAATGAATGCACAGAAGGATGTTAAACCTCCAGTAACTACAGTAACTATGTTAATAGTTACTAAGTATTAACTATGTTAAATTAAGTTACTAAGTTAACTAAGTAGCTAGTTAGTGTAGTTACTGGAAGTTTAACATCCTTCTGTGCATTCATTTCTGACTGATGAAGCCATTTGGATAAATGGTGAAATGTTTCAGAATTAAAAACTTGAATCCAGTTGACTTAACTCAGTTTTCATACAATATATCTTTTGTCAAAGTAATGCAATTGATTCTAATTTACAACTTCCAGAGGTACTGAAAACTATATGATAGACAAACTAGTCCACCATGCAGTGATTATTTCCTGCATAAAACCATCTTAACATTAAAACCTAGCCATGGAGGTGTGGCTACAACACTGGGGAGGGATGCCCCTTCAAATGGGAGGGAGATCTTTGAAGATTCCTGGAAGGCCTTTCAGTGACACCAGAAACGATCCAGAAGATCCACACAGTGGCGGCTGATTGCTGATAAATAAACAACATATAGCCAATAAACATGTCTCCCTGCAGAGGATTAATGTCAATATCTCAGGCATTCTGGCAATGAAGAAGGTTTCAACTTATTGGGTTTCAAGGCTTCTGACTTTTGATGAGAAACACACCAGGCACAACATGTTGAATGAAAATGGTAATATTATGAAGCTCATCCAAATGAATTACTGGGAAAGATTCTGACCATGGGTGAGACCTGGATGCATCATTGCCACTGAAAGTCATGGTTAAGGTCGTGGCATCTGTTTTTCTGGATGACTGTATCATGACGAGTGACTCCCAAAGGGTGCTATGATAAGTGGAGCATATCATGTTGCATATCTAAGGCAGCTGAAATGAAACAGCATGCTAAGCTGAGGAAAGATCTTTTATCACGATAATGCATCTGCAAACATGAAAAAGGCTTCGTGTCAGCCACAGAGTATTTTTTGGACAGCCAGCAAAAGAATTAATATACCATCACAACTATGATAACATCTCTACCGTATCAGGAATGTGTTGAGTGGGAAGGAGACTTTATGCTAAAAATAAGAGCAACACCTCTGAGGTAGATCATTCTTTTGCTATCAATGACAACTGAAAATGAATTCATCTATTTTAGTTATAGGTAGCCTTTGTATTCATCTATCATTCGTCTATGCAAATTGAAACCGTGATAATGCAGGTTAATTAAAAAACACATTGCAATCAAATTCGTCCACCTGCAGGGGTGAATAAATTCAGTTATATAAGTAAAGTTAATCATGGGCTGAATTATTCACCATTCCTGAGTTTTGTAAGGCCTTGCTAAATCATTTTTAGCTGGAGAAAGATCACAGCAAACATTGTTCAGTCAATCTGTCTCGGTTGTTATAGACTCCATTTAGGTCTAACATCCTTTCACGGTAATTAACCCCATAATTGGGCAGCAATGTAACCCCCCGACTTCAAATTATTGCAGTGAATCTGGCTGTTGTTGATTGGATGTTGACATTAGGTTCAGGAGCTGGAGGCGGTGAGCATTGGAAGCGGCTGATTGGGTTCACACAGAGCACGCTGATTAGTGATTGGCTCCTGTGTGAGTTAACGGGAACGTGAGGAAATGTGGAAGCATGAAGGTTGTTTGCATGATGGTAACGGAGAAGAATTTACTTTTTTAGATCAAATTATAACAGTAATTGTGCAAACCTCCTCACACATTTACAGTTATTAAGAGGATTTGTGTTAATTATTGCAGTTGGAAAAATATCAACTTCCTGGAGGGACTTCTGAGATATTGGACGTGTTGTGTTATTTAACACATTCGAAAATTGTATTTTCTCATTTCCCTTTTTTCTGTCATTGGATTGTTTCTATAAAGATTAATTCTTTTTTTTTTTTTTTTTTTTTTTTTTTTAAACCTAACTGGTAGAGACTGACATATTACTCAGCTAGCCTTGGGTCACATACACATCATATGACTTTCTTGGTCATCAGATTGCTTTACTCTTCACAATACGTGACTTTCTATCTTGTAATTGGTACCTTTAAGTCATTACAGCTTGCAAACTACTGATTGACGACAGGGTTTACAGTAACACATCATCTACAGTACAATGGATTTCATTGTACTGTAGATGATGCACCCTGAATGTGTGGTATTAGATCCTCGCTCACACTAAAAAAGGAATAAAAGCAACATGTAAATAAAAAATATATTAAAATTACATAGAAAATACCTTTCCTGTCACACCATCTCTTGTGCTCTCATTGGCTGTAGCTCATTGCTGCTGTCATTGCTAATCACAACACATTTCAATCAGGCTTTGGGCTTCCTGACAGGTCGGGATATTTACGCTGCTAAATATCTGTCAGGCATCTGTGAAGCATTGGTTCATATTTCATCACCAGTTTACACATTATGATCTATGGCAAGGGCTGATTTACCTCTGATCTGGGACTTTTGTAGATGATGTCTCCCGCTGTCAACAAGTGGAAAGTTGTGGCTAAAGTCTTTTAACTGACTAACTAGACTACTGACTACACTGACAAGAAACAACGCTCCTCCCGCTCTCTCCTGGCAGGTTCCCTTTTACTGGAAACAACTGTGCAGGGAGAGGTTTGGTAAGGCTTTGGTATGGCACTACACAGCTGTGATAGGATTCACCAGCAGTGGGAAAAAGCCATTTTATTATTCTGCATCAAAACACTTAATAATTTGTTTTTCAGTCAGATCTTACCCTTTTTAATGTTTCTTTACAAAGCATCAGCATTTCAAGTTACTGCCTTTGGATCTGAAGACAAACTTAACAATCTTCTTATTAATTAAATGTACTAGTTGAGCAGCTTCCACTGCTGTACCCTGGGATAGATGGCTCACATTATTTACCAGGCCATTTGAGAATATTTCATCATTGGCAGCTATTCATCACTGATAATATTTAGATTTTGTAGCATAAGTGAGCAGTGCAGTCCTTGGCATTTTGACATGATGTTGTACATTTGCTTTGTTGATCTTGTTATGTTTAAATTAAAAGGTAATTTACTGTGTGTAATTTCTCAAGAGTGCAATAACCTTTTTGCGAATGATGCTTTGTATGCTCTAATCATGCGCTGTCACTGAACAACCATCAGGTTTATGTAACTAAGCATAATACCGTGCCAGTGTCCTCACAATTCAGCTGGAGTTTCATAAAAGACCCAATGCTGTTTCTGCAAATGATACTTGGGCTTTTTGCACTGTGCCAACAAAGGAAACCGATTGTCCAATTTTCTCTGAAGGATGATAAATTAATTATTGTGAACTTTGTTAGATTTAAAACGCAGCATGATCTACAGTATTTTTGTGTACAATGGGATAAAAGAAGAGTTGTATTATTGCCATATTTTACCCAATTTTATATAAAAAAAAAAAAATCATATCGCTCTGCTGCATTGTCACAATAAATACTGGCTTTCTTAGTGCGGAAAAGAAAAAGCTCACATACAGGACCCAAGTCCATCTGAATGCAATTTTAACATTTTTTTTTTTTTTTTTTTTTTACACTTTATGGAGATCTCTATCTTTTGTTTTGCATCTTATGTGAGCTGAGTAAAAGCCTACAGCCATTTTACATAATTAAACATTTAAATCAGCAATATGAGAGATGTTCTGCAGGTTTTTGCTGCCAGTAACTGTGATTATACATGCTGTGTGGTGCTTCGTCTCAAGTGTAAGACAATTCTTAATCCTTCAAATATAAATAAATATAATGCATGTGTGTGCGTGTGTATGTATGGTTATCATGACATGCCACACACCATTATTTATCCAAATATCACACCTGCAAATATGAAGTTCCACCGGGAATAGGCCTTTTTCATTGCATGAAACCTTAAAGGGGACAGATTACACACATTTTCATGTTCCTATTTTAATTTAGGATCTATTTTGAAACTTTTGCAATTCTATAATGTGCAATAAACACACTGGTCCATGTCCACTCTCCCTTGCTGCTGCATCGATCTGCACACTGAGTGATAACAGGCCATTTTAGGCACCGTGGCTTTAAGGCCCCCTTCCAAAAAAGCCCACTCTTTTCTGATTGGCTAACTGCAAAACAGGAAGACACCCAGTTGTGGGTGTCAATTCATTTGATTGTTTCACTGGAATACATCATGGTACTCTCATCTCAGAGGCAATTCAAAGAGAAAAATCCCATGTCCCCTGAATGGCTGGGTGTGCAATAGAAGCTGTAGATCCAGAAGCAGGCAAATTACACACACACACACACACACACACACACACACACACACACACACACACACACAGCTGACTGATTATATAATCGCTGCATGTGTGTGTACGTGTATGTGTGTTTATGCACACACATGCAAATATTCTTGGGATAGGTAATGTATCATCACACATCTGTGGGTCTGCTTGTATATTTGAACAGAGCATTAGTACACAGTTGGCTTTTCTTCTCCACCTTAACCTGTGAGCATCAACACTGCAACAAGAACACAAATATAAATATATTATATATGTATTTATAAATATCTATAAATATTATTTTTTAAATTAAAAATAGAGGATGAACAGAAACCTTAAGGGGAAATAACCATTCATATTGAATTAAGTGCTTCACAGAGTTCAGATGTGCTATCATGAGAAGATGATGCACCCAACTTTGCATCATGTTTAGTTTGCAATTACTGTAAAGTCACATAAACACGATATTCGTGCTTATGTGACTTTAATTGCAAACTAAACATAAGCACAAAATCTAATTAGATGGAGAACAAGTGTAGCAATATGACCATCTGTGGCCTGTTATGATAATGCAAGATGATATTTCTAATTATGTTAAAAAAAAAAAAAAAAANTAAAAAAAAAAAAAAAAACTTTTCACACTTGACAGAGTGAACAGGCCATCAGACCAAAGTATTTCAGTGTGTTACCTCAAATTTAGAGTGATGGCACCTGTCACTGCACCATGCACAATGTTGGAACAAGACTGAGTACAAAATACTGAACGTTTTAGAATAGTTGTAATGTTGTCATATTTATGTTGTACAAACATTTTGACTCTTTGCAAACACTTTTGCCAAAGTCAATGCACAAATCATTTGAATAAGTCTTTTCCTTCTCCACTATCCATTTCCTATCCAGTTTTTGGAGTGTTTATACGTACAAAATAGGGAAGAATTTAAAAAAAAAAAAAAAAAAAANAAAAAAAAAAAAAAAAAAGCAAATAACACTGTTTAAGCAGATGATGTAATGCATTCAGCTGATGAATCTTCCAGCTTACCACTATGATACATACACCCACTTGTTGAACATTAATTGCACGTGACTCAGGAATGAGTCACGTGCAACAGCTACAGATTCAACAATAAAATGAACTAAAAGATTGTATAATGCATAAAGCAAGTCTCAAAGCCTTAGCAGCCTCTAAGGTTTTGATATAGTGATGGAATGAACAACATACTGGTAATCTTGATATTTTAAGAGCCTTACCAATACTTAATATTACACTTTTTATTAGTACAAGTAAAATATGTTAAGTCTGAAAAAATGAGAATAAACAAGGGCAAATACTGTAGCTACAAGATTGCTGGTGACACATACATGGAAACATCATCAGCCCCTCACATGGTTAACACACACAAGGACAAATAAACCCACATATGCTCACATTCACACCTGTGGGTTAAGGTCAGTCCACTTGATAATTTGATGTCTATGGACAGTGAGCAGTAATACAGATTTGGGGGGAAAAATGCTGTCTGCACTGCAATGACAAATTGCATGAGAATACTAAAGATTCTAAATAACTCTTAACAGAACTGGTGAAAGAATTTACAATGTGTTTTCCAATTAATTTAAGGCAGTAAAGTCAATATTTAAAAAAAGAAAAGAACAGAGTCTCTAGAATAATGACAATTTATTTTGACTACTAAAATAAAGAAGAAATGTCATGTTTACAGAATATTTTGAAATCAAAACATGTTATAGGCAAATCAGTCTGATCTGCATAACTGCATTACCTTAGGAAAAATGCTGAAAATTTGACAGGAAATATCACAGACTTGATGATTACCCAGATGGATTACATACAGTGTCTTCAGCAACTTTCAAGGTCTGCTTGATGATTTTTCATATCATACAGAAATGGAAGAAAAGCAATGGCTGGCTGAAGGGTAGATTAAAAAAAAAAAAAAAAAANAAAAAAAAAAAAAAAAACTCTACAGCATTCATATGAAAATGATGAGCAGTATCCAAAAGTGGATGAGCAGTGTATTCCTCTCATGTTAAAAGACCATACTGGCGATGATGCATGTTTAAACCTGTGTACACATTACATTACTGACAACCAATTTCCAAAATATAAAACCATGTTTTAGTTTTCCTGTTATTTTCCAAATCCTCTAATCTTTCAAAATCAAATGTTAGATTAAAATTCAAGGTTTTGCCTTCTAACACTTAAGCACAATTGTCAATTATTCTCGGTAAAAGCTGACTTATCCTGGGACTACATTTCCTGGCGGAGATGTAATTGTCTTTCGTGCTGTTCTGTGTTGGATCAGTTAAATAAAGCTACTTTGATTAAATATTTAATAGACATCTCATTTCCTGTGATGGATTATGGATCTTAAATGTGTTTCAAGTCTATACAAGTTGATTTTAATACTGGAATGAACTGAAACCAATGGCAGTCTGGAAGTTAGGAAAAAAAAAACAAAAACTGTCCAGTAGTATATTTTGGGAAATGGTGGTCAGTAATGTAACATGAAGGCAGGTTGTATATATTGGGTTTAAACATGCATTGTCACCGATATGGTCCTTTAACTGAGCTACATCAACTTGTGAATGTAAGCTGCACTGAAAAGCCTGTCGGTTATGCTTTTAGATCTTTAGATGCTTAGATGCTTTTAGATGGTTAAGCTTTTAGATCTCAAAGTGTTTTCGAAGTTGAATCCAGTAGAGTACCATACAAGTCTGGTAGATGTTTGCAATGCATTGAATACAATCAAGTGTGGATTTAAACAATTGTACCAAGATGCTTTTGAGGTGGTCTCAGTTCGGTCAAAACTGAAATCGAACCCGCTCAACAGCATCCAAACAAGTTCAATATATGCTTCATTTTCCTGTTCAGCACATCTTTGTCTTCATTATGTGAAGCAATGTGCAGTTTTTGTGATGTTTTCTTGAAATGCATTCAAATCAAGCATTGTGCAGAGTCATAATGATGATGGCAACTAGAATTGTTCCCAGCCAGATAGCTACCCCAGCCCATAGTAATGTCTTCCTGTTTGGATTTTTTTGCAGACATTTCTGACCAATGAGCGAAGCGAGTGCTCTCACATGGCTTTTGTTGATGTATTACATTACTGATATTTTTTTTCTGTGTGAAACCCAGCCAAACTACAAGTAAATACTGCAAAAGTAACCACTCACTCACTGCTTTGGACCAGAACAAATGGACTACAGATTTGAAAACTACCTAAACCTGTCTCAATCTCCATTCCCACAAAGTATGAAGAGAATCATTCAACTGATAACAACCAGAACTGTTCAGTTATTGCTGAAATAATCCATAAGAAGTTGTTGCAGTATTGTTGTTTACAGACAGGCACAGCAAATTTGTTTTCCCCAGTGATTAATCATATGAGAAACCCTATATCGGAAATATTTGTCACGTCAAGGATTTTATTTTTTAAAAAGCAGGTATCTTACATTATTGGACTGCAGTTATCAATCATAAATGTTGTTTTACTCTTGCATATAACTGTATGTCCTGACTTTTTATCATCGGGTTCCTAATTACGCTTGCAGTTGTATGATATTCCCACCATTTCAATCCTGCAAAAAAAGAACTGAAAAGAAAGTCTCACAGACTCAATGTGCCACAATATTTTATCAATGGACATTATGCCCACGCGCCTGAATGGCACATTTACACTGTCTGTAATTTCCCTCCTGCTGTCCACTCCACTCAACACGTCTTTTTGTTGCTTCTGTGTTGCTCTGTTGCTGATTCATTGCATATTTCATTTTTCTAGAGCAAATACAAATGATAGCAATTCAAGTAATAATTCCTTTCCCATAGTCTATTCAAAGTGTTGAAATACTCTGCATATGTTAACATAATTCCAAATCTGTCCGTGTTGCATGCTATCAGTTAAAACAACACCTACGCTGTGCAAATGTGATTATAACCATAGCAGAAAATGTGGTTCATGATATGCCTTTTATTTGAGATTGGTCAGACAGGATCGCCGTTGTTGGTTTTGTCAAGAGAGGTGAAACCCTTGTTGTGTTTAACTTATCAAGTGAGACATGCCAGTGCATCCATTCATTGGATTTCTCATTCTGAAAAATAAAATAAAATACATAAATAAAAATCAGAAATCAAAAAACAGGGTCTGTTTCATTAAAGCTGTTTTTCCTTTTTGAGTGTTTTTATCTAGCCAGTCAAACGCAAAAATCAAATTTCCATCAGTACACAATGCAGAATTACTTTCAAATATCTTTTGGGAAAATCGGGAGAGTTTGTATTTCTCTCTAAAGCTCCCTTTTTCTTTCTGTCATTGCATCCTCACCCTGCAAAGAGAATTGAAAGTGAAAATGTACCCTATTATACCTGTTTATATCCCCATTTATAATTGAGTGGAGATCACAAAACCACTCAGAAGAGACAGAATTCCTGTTAATAACCCTCCCCTCTCCTAAAGTTAAAGTGTGTGTCACTTTCCCCATTTATTTGATTAATCCTGTTGAGGTTAAAAAACAAAGACACATATATGTATAAATACACACACACACACACACCATCCCTGTCTGACGGTGGCCTACCTTCCATTGTGGGAATTCTGATGATAACAGGAGAAGTAAAATACGCTTTTATGTTTTGGAGATTGTTTATAGTATGTGCAGGAATTATTTATTGGGCTTAAACATACAAAATCACTGTATGGTCCTTTAAGGGGTGAGTTCTCAGGTTTCAAATGCTCATTGCAGTCAGTGGAGAGATTGGTGTTGAATCACACTCTGTGGAGGAATCAGGCAGGCAATTCTCAAATTTTATGTAAATACTTATTTTGTAATGGATGTTTTATTTTATTTTATTTTATTTTTTATGTTTTATAATAGTTCTTTAATTTGAAATAGAAAGTTACAGCCAACCTATTGAGAAAGTTGAAACTGAGAAAATCAAAATGAACAAAAATGAATTAGAATGAATAAAATATATATATAAAGAAAGAAAAGCTTTATGATTATGGGTATGGATTATGGGTACCCACCACTGGATAATATGGGTAAGAATCAGAGATTACCACCTCATTAAGAGTGTAAAATAAAAATAACTGACTTTTTTATTATCAGATGACAGCGAAGAATGCCAGCAGCAATACTACATAAAATAAAAAATAATAAAAAATACATTTTTCAAACAACTTTTTCGATTACTGCTTCTGTTAGCTTCATATTTATAGGCATCAGCCAACCACAAAGTTACATTCATATTGATTTTTTTTTTTAATGTATTCCCAGTAGTGATCTTATCACATGTACTCAGAATGACCAAAACCCTCTCACATTGTTTTATATATTTATTTATTTATTCATTTATTTAATTATTAATACCTGCAGGAAGTCTTGAAGAAACATTCTTGGGATAGGTAATCCATCATCATAAACAAGACGTGTAATCAGGTGGACCATATTTTGCATGTTTGAGCCTAATATATTGAATTTTCATACATGTAACGTTACCAACAATCATTTCCCAAAGCATACTATACTGGAAAGGTGATTTTTTTTTTTTTTTTTTTTTTTTTTTTTTTTGCCTATCCAGACCGCCATTGGTTTCAGTTCATTCTGGTACGCTATTAAAAACAACTTAATGATACTTGAAATGTGGGATAGGTAATGTACTGTCATGAAGAAGACATGTATTCAGGTTTTTTCAAACCTATGTAATTTTAGCATTTCAGTGCAATAAAAAGCACGGAGTGATCTGACAATGCTTCTTAGTGGTGCATTCAAGAGCTATAGTGAAGAACTGACAACAGAACTGACAGGAAGCATTTTCAGATCACTCGGTGCTTTTTATTATGCTTAACTGCTAAAATTATGTAACTTTGAACCTGATTACACGTCTTGTTTGCAATGATGGGTTACCTATCCCAAAAATGTTTCAAGTGTCAACATGTTTATTTTAATAGTGTACCAGAATGAGCTGAAATCAATGGCGGTCTGGAAGGTAAGAAAAATAATAATAATAACAATAATTCACTGTTCCAGTAGTATGCTTTGGGAAATGATGTCAGAAACGTTATGTGTATGAAAATTCAATATATTAGGCTCGAACATGCAAAATGGAAAGTATGGTCCTTTAAGTTACTGACATTTTGTTGATCTGTCCAGAGAAATATTTAATGAACATTTCCTCTGTCGAGGGGACAGCAGGCACTTGTCACAGTGGAGCGCTGCTGACACATCATATAAATGGGGAAAGTTTCTGACATGCTCAATCTGCTTCTAGTCAAAACTTTCAGCCTTTTTTTTTTTTTTTTTTTTTTGTTCCAGTTGTCACTATCACTGCTGACATCACTTCACAAAAACTGACATTACTGCCCCCATGATTTTTCTAGATATTGCATCTTGTGAATTTGCCGTTCTTCAGGACATGCTTGACCAATGCTTCAAACAAACACAGGATACACATGAAATATATTATGCAGAAGTGTATGCATAGTTAATGTTAATATACTCCTGCTCTGAGCCTGACCACATGCAGTCTAAATGGTGTGAAGCCATGGAATGGATGGGAGGAATTCTGTGAACATTACAAGAATAAGCTTTACTTCATAAATGAATTAATTTATATATTTAACATTTTCTCTCTTTTCAGCCCTGTTTTCTATTCATTTTGGTGTTTATATTTCATAAAGTGATAAGACACTACTGATAAGTTAATTAACAGAACAAAATTACAAAAGCGTAGTTTGTCATATGAATCACATATATTTTTTTTAATTAATCTTTTGAAAACTGCCAAAGGTTATAGCCATTTACTTTTTGTTTTGAATCCAGCAAGCACTGGGGTTATTACAGATAATATGTCTACAATGAAAAATAACTCAGATATTAAAGAGAATTCAAAGTTAACTATTAATCAGATGTGGATATACATGTTTTAATGCAACATTAATTTCTATGTTGCAAATAAATAACTGTATATTAAATGTTTGCAACTTGCTTGAACTGTAGAACTCCTGAAATAATTCACTGTTACACAGTATATGAATGTGTTTATACAGTACTTCTTGGATTTTTAGGATTTCCTCTCCTTGCTGGATCACTGCTTATTATCTACCTCTGCCTCCTTTTTCTTTCTTTTAGTTTTGTGTCTTGGCATAATTGAAAAAGAGGAGAAAAGGTGAGTATGAGGTTGGTTGAGGTCATAATATCCTAATGAGCTGAAATAATTCAGTTAAAACTGAATAATGTGGTTCAGAGATGTCATTTCAGCATGAACATCTTTAATACCAACTGCCCAGACACACACACACACACACACACACATAGACCGATCAGCCACAAAATTGAAACCACCTGCCTAGTATTGTGTAGGTCCCCTCTGCCACCAAAACACTCTGAGCCATGCAGGTATGGACTCCACAAGACCTCTGAAGGTGTCCTGTAGTATTTGGCACCAAGACGTTAGCAGCAGATCCTTTAAGTCTTGTAAGTTGCGAGGTGGGGCCTCCATGGATTNCACCAAGACGTTAGCAGCAGATCCTTTAAGTCTTGTAAGTTGCGAGGTGGGGCCTCCATGGATTGGACTTGTTTGTCCAGCACATCCCACAGACGCTCAATTAGATTGAGATCTGGGGAATTTGGAGGCCAAGTCAACACCTTGAACTCTTTGTCATGTTCCTCAAACCATTCCTGAACAATTTTTGAAGGGTGGCAGAGTGCCACCCTTCAAAAATTCCTGGACCCCAGGAAGAATAACCAATGTGTAAGCTGCTGCTAATGGGGATCCTAAGAAAGAAAGAAAGAAAGAAAGAAAGAAAGAAAGAGTGCATTATCCTGCTGAAAGAGGCCACTGCCATCAGGACACCATTGCCATGAAGGGCTGTACTTGGTCTGCAACAATATTTAGGTAGATGGTATGTGTCAAAGTAACACACGAATGTCAGGACCCAAGATTTCGCAGCAGAACATTGCCCAGATCATCACACTGCTTCCACCAGCTTGTCTTTTTCCCATAGTGCAACCTGGTGCATCTCTTCCCCAGGTAAATGATGCACATGCACCCGGCCGTCCACATGATGTCAAAGAAAACATGATTATCAGACCAGGCCACCTTCTTCCATCGCTTCCTGGTCCAGTTCTGATGCTCACGTGTCCATTGTAGGTGCTTTTGGCAGTGGACAGGGGTCAGCATGGCACTCTGACTGGTCTGTGGCTATACATAGCCCCATACCCAGCATGCTGCTGTGTGTGCTCTGACATCTGTCTATCATAGCAGCATTCATTTTTTCAGCTATTTGTGTTACAGTAGCTCTTCTGTGGGATCGGACCAGAAGGGGTAGCCTTCGCTCCCCATGCATCAATGAGCCTTGGGCACCCATGACCCAGTCGCCAGTTCACTGGTTGTCCTTTCTTGGACCACTTTTGGTTGGTACTGACCTGCATACTGGGAACACCCCACAAGACCTGCAATTTTGGAGAGGCTCTGACCCAGTCGTCTAGCCATCACAAGTTGGCCCTTGTCAAAGTCACTCAGATCCTTATACTGCCCATTTTTCCTGCTTCCAACACATCAACTTCAAGAACTGACTGTTGAATTGCTGCCTAATATANGCCCATTTTTCCTGCTTCCAACACATCAACTTCAAGAACTGACTGTTGAATTGCTGCCTAATATATTCCACCCCTAGGCAGGTGCCACTGTAACCAGATGATTCATGTTATTCACTTCACCTGTCAGTGGTTTTACTGTTGTGGCTGATCAGTGTATATGCTGAAAGAAATATTGGTTGCTGTAATCTGTCCTGTTCTTGGCTTTTGCTGTGAAGTGTTTCCCTCTGTAACACGAGTTAACTGAAATAAATGGGGACTAAAATGTCACAGTCCTTGTTCTGACATTTCATTCCACAGAGTTTCTGACACCGTCTGTGTGTACGCTGTGTAGTAATATCAGTCTTCATGTACTGTTTCTATGTAGCTAACATGGCACAGAGAGAGAGGATGCCTCACCATCAGCACCGAGAGGATGAAGGATTACAGCAGCCAATATTTGTTCTTGTGAATGTAGAGTGGGGTCCAAAACTCTGAGATCACATTGAAAATCTGTGATGTTTTCTATGTAAATCTGGATATAATCAGAAATTCTGACATCACAAGAAGCTCTTTGGAACAATGTCAAATCATGCTGGGATAACTTGGCTCATCAGGTTTTGCACAAACTTGTGGAGTCCATGCCAGTTCAAGTGCATGCTGGGGGNATACCAAATACTAATATATTCTGAAATTCATGTACATCTTTCAAAGATTCAACTTTCATTCAAATTGTTAAGATGTTATCATTTGCGATGAACAATCTTGTATTAAATTCAAAAAGAATGCAAAATAGAAGCATTTTCACAGTGGTCTCAGACTGGACCCCACTGTATATACCTGTATATGGGTAATATTATATCAAGATTATATCAAATATTATGTCAAGGTGGATTTAAAAAAAAAAAAAAAAAATAGAACATATCATTGGAAGTGCCTTGATGTTTGGGATGACAAAAAAGAGCACACTGTCAAAATCATAATGAAAATAGTGAGGTTTCATTTCAGTTGTGTCTGTGTATATTTTGACTTAAATTTTGACTTTCATTTTATATTTACATTTGACATGACTGTCATAATTGAACTGTAATCATATGGATATATATATATAAATATATATATATTTTTTTTTTTTTTTTTTTTTTTTTTNTTTTTCAGTTTTTATCCACTGATTTTGCACATTGATTTTATATTGGTTTCATAGCATGAAAAAGTCTGTAGAGTTCTGTTTGATGGCAAAGCCTGCGTGAGATAGAATTGCAGTTATGTATTGTAATCCTGGTTCTCTGAGGACCCTGTCACCTTGCTGTGCCTCAAGGTACTATTCATTATAAGTTTACTAAAAATTTCAGGACTGACATAAACTGTTAGAGGGATGTCCCTGTGCTCAAAGAACTAGGGTGACAATATGTAACTATGGTAACATGGTATGTAACCATAAAATGTATTTCAGTAGCTCTAATTGTGTTTTTTAAGGCCAATCTGCCTATTTATTTTGCCTTTTAACTCACATAGCAGGGTATGTTGCCATTAGTTGTGAATTCAGCTTAAGCTGTTGAATATCACATTGAATGGTCTTCATTGAATGTCTTTTAGGACTGATGCTGGAGTTTATCTCATCATTGATGTATTACAACATGACCAGCACACAAAAAAATAGAGCAGCAGAAAAACCCTTCACCATCTCGAAACCTTACAGTTTCTCAATGGTAAGACTAAAAAGAAATTTATGGTGGTGCTGCATGGTGTGGTTTTCCTCTCTGTAAGGCCAAAGTGCTTTAAACTAAAACTACCAACACTCATCCATTTAGTTTAGAACTGTGTGGAACTTCAAGAACGTTATGTGAGAAAAAAAAAAAGTTGCTTCAGTTGAGTCTCTTTGATCTATTCTTTTGCTTTTGCAGAATAAAAAAGAATTTCAGAGTTCCCTCTATCTTTCTGGCTTTCTATTTCACATTCTAAAAACACTGGGCAAAATATTCTCTTCTTGGAATGTCAGGTTTTTTAACTGAAAAAGTTTAAAGCCCAGGCTTGTATTTCAGTTCTGTCTGGAGGCTTTGCTCTTCCCATTTTGTTCTCGGTTGGCATAGAGAGTTTCCTTTTGAAAACAAATGCATTCTCAGAAACAGCAGGTATGAATTGGCTATTAAAATGCAAATATTTATTTATTTATTTTTAAAGACTGGAAAGTTGTTTTCAAAAAATGAAAATTTCATACAGTAGATGCATTAAAAGTGCACTAAGAGTAGAAGAGAAATTTAATTATGGCTGAAATCTAACAAGCAGAAATGAAATTTGTTTCAAGTCAGAACACATTAGAATTCTGAGTGTTTGATTACATCTTTCTTTTGTTTATCTGCTTTTTTTCACATTTTAATGTATGTGTGCACAGTGCAACAACGAATCATTTTTGACTTTGGATGACAAGCATTTACATTTATTCATTTGGCCTGTTATGTTTATAAATGAAGCAAACTGCAAATCTCAGCAGTTTGTGTAAATCTTTATTGGAAAAGTTTCTTCTATATAACCAAAGCTACATTAAACATGCATGTCAGACTGCTTATTCCTCCCCCGACACACACACACACACACACACACACACACACACACACACACACACACACACACCACATCACAGCAGACATACCACTGTGATAAGTTCAGGTGTTTCATCTCATTAATGTGTGATAATGATTTGTCAGTGTTGTCTGCCCTTTCATCATGTTTCTTATAATAGTCTGCACACTTAGGCAAGAAGAGGCAACTGTGATCTCAAACAATTCTCAACCCGACTAACGAGGCAGGAGAGCAACCTGCCATTCTCAATGTAACACTGGAACACTCTCACACAGCCACACACACTTCCATCATTCACACATTGAAGAAAAACCTGTCACACATCACATTCAACCAGAATGTTCAGCACGTTAGCATTAAAATGTCTGATAGCGGATGATGAAAATGCATTTAAATATCTTTTGTTTTGTATATGGGTAACTTCATTTGTAGATTTGTTTTGGGGAAACTCTCATAAAGGCCTTGTCATTTTTCATCTAAATGTTACAGAGGCCACTGAGATGTAATAAAATACATATATACAGTATTTTGTACATTTTTTAAACATTTGATAATTATTTTAGATGTGTAAGAGACCTGCCTGTGTTATAATGGCTGGTACAGATTTTTTTTTCTTNTTTTTTTTTTTTTTATTATTATTATTAAAGGGAATTACAGTATATTATGCTTTTTATTTCTTTTCATTTTTAGTATAGTAGGAAGTGTGTGTTGAATATCATCACAGCTGCAATATACAGTATATCGGAATTCATAGAAATACATCCAGCAAATCAATCTGACAGGCGCTAAACTGCCTGGAACAGTTTGGTGGGATTCATAAAGCACCAGACTTACTGTGTCGATAAGGGCAAACATCATCATGCAACCGTGTTCCCTCATTCATACCAGCGTTTGCTTTGAAAGAGGTGTTAGTAGTATTTCCTTTTATAAAGGTCAGGGAAACCATTCATAAAACACACTGTCATGCTAAAATCAAGATCTGTTTCAGTCTGGTGATAAAGTTAAACCGTATGAAATCTGAGTGACATTTTAAACTATATTTGCCTCACGTATTAGTGATCAATAAATATCATATTTAAGCCCATCTGATCTGATTTTTCACACATTCCCATGGCACTGTGCCTCTTCCTCAAGCCTCATCCGCTGTGCTCTGTCTCTGTCTTACCCACGACACACACCACATATGCCACCAGTGTGGATATGTGTTATATTAGCATTGATCGCTTAAAATGCAGAGCTGTAATTCAGAGAATTTAGCCTTCCTTTGCCAATTTAACATGTCATTTTTCGCTTTGACAGCAGATGAATCAGTATAAACTGTGGCTCTTAAAGTGAAGCAGCTCATCATGCTGATCTTCACCGGCTTTTACCTGTGACACACTTTACAACATGTCAGTGATAATGATGCACTAGTTAACACAAGGGAAGCTTTATGAATGAGCAATTATCACAGCACATATTTAATGTGATGCTGTGTATTTACTGCGATTTTCTTTCTTTCTTTTTTTATGTGATTCCTTTACATATTTAATTCAACATGTAACACATTTGTATTGATCTACCTACCAGGGTAGACATGCCTCCAAAGTATAAGGCTCATGAGCGAGTGTTTGCCAGCATGCTTGTTTCAGGGTCCATTGGTGTTTGCACCTCAGGCCTGATGCAAATGACCAATTAGGACAGAGCAGGCTTTGCAAGAGGCGAGCTTGAGGATGGAGGCGGTACCTTAAAATGGCCTGTTTGGAATTAGATTGTACAGTTTTGCTGCAGCCGTGGAGAAGAGAACTGGTTCACTGGCCATATTAAAGCAAATGTTTCAAAAATAACACCAAAATGTGAATAAGATTTGGAAATCTCTATTAAAAAAAATGAGAAAATGTATTCACAGTTCACTGAAGAAATCAATGACTATTGCCATGACAACAACAATTTAAGGCAAAAACCAGGCATTCAAGTGTTTTCTTTGTTTGGGGTGGGGGTGGGAAGGTTATTATATGAGACTTTACATTAATCTTACATTGAAATTTTAAATGAAGCTTGTGAATGTGCCTGTGACTTTTAACTTTACTTTGCAAAAGATGTCCTTTATATCTGAAATGTGGAGCCCCCCACCACCACCCCCTCCCCCATCTCTTTTGATATCTTAGTCTTTCTTCTTTCTGCCTTCTCATTCTCCCATAGACACTGTTAGTGATGGCAATCCCCTCTTCTCTGGTTCTCTCTTTCCATGCACACACAACACACACATGCCACTGTCATCACTGTCTCTCTGCTCAGCAGGCGGCTGATGACGGTTAGTGAACAGTGCACTATATTCTCCACATCAATTTAATTCACACTGCAGCTCAAACTCAACAGTGGTGGGAGGGGGTATGTGGGTGGAATGACTGTGCGTGTGTGTGTGTGTGTGTGTGTGTGTGTGTGTGTGCATGTGTGTGAATGCGTGTGCTTATATGCATTACTGTGCTTATATTTGTGAGGATTGAGGACATCTCCCCGGTTCCAGATCCATCCATAAGATACACAAAGGCAAAGCTGCTGGTGAAACCCACTGACAGGAAGTGTGTTGGCGCCTCATCTTTGCTTTGGCTCCTCTGTATTTTTGGCTGCTGCTGTGCTCAGCCAAAAAAGAAAAAAAAAAAAAAAAAAAAAAAAAAATGTAGAATGCATCCATGGAAACTCAAAACCACATTTTCTCTGACAGCTTTAAAAATAAATAAATAAAATTTATAGGCTAAAAACAATTTTTTTCCTGACAATTTTCAGAGTGGTGTGGAGGTCAGAGAGAATGCCTCGGTAACAGCAAAAAGGAACAGGCTAATGGTTTTGGTAAGGATCTATATGTGGGCACAGAGTGAAAACCTCAAACCCTCAGTTTGATAGATGGATAAAAGCACAGAGAGGAAAAGTGAAAATTGGAAAGATGGAGAAATTCATGATGGAAAGATGTATATGTCTGTTTAGGATAGAAGTATAAATGTGTGTGTGTGATGTTTGGAGTTTAAAAAAGGCATATTAGACAGCAGGAACTGCTGAACTGCTCTCTGCAGTCCCGCTGCAAGCACGAATATCCTAATGAATGCAGTGGTCTGTTCCTTTAGAGAAAGCACCCTCTGTTCCTCAGCCGCAGAGGAGGTAAGGTGCTGCTGGATCTCTGATAGCCACCGCTGAATATAGAGCACTATGAAGAAATCTCTGAGGGATTAACGCATTTCAAGAACCTATTAATGGAAGGCACAAGTTTAACTGAGGCAAGCAAATAGCCTGAGAGCTAAACGAGATGCAGATTCCAAATCATTATTTGTGCTGCTTAAATCCTGCATTTTAAGGGAGGAAATTCATGTAACACCTTCAGGCTACAAATGTTACACGGATACAGCAAAACACATTGTGTGACATGAAAAACAATATGTGAACCAGAGCAAAAACTGTCAGTTGACTGCAGAGTGAAATATAAAAAAGAAGTGGAGGAATGACTCATTGAATCTATTTCTTAATAAAAGGTTTTTCTGTAACATGAGTCCATTAATTAACACATTATATCCACCAAGAAGGTTATGTTTGTTTGCTTGCAGGATTACTCAAAAACATAGGATCTGATTTTGATGAAACTTTGGAGGAAGGGCGGAACATGCCAAAGGGAGGAATTCATTGCATGTTTGGTGATGACCTGGATCCAGGATTGTTTAAGATGATTTCTTCTTAACTTTGCAACATGAGGTGTTTTTCACTATTTTTTTTTCTTCTAAAGTAATACACCAATCTCAATGAGAAAATCACAGATTTTTATTCCATGACAGACTATCAACAGGTGTCATTTTGCCCAGATCTGTCTTTGTTATGACAACTAAAGACAACTAAGTTAGACAAATGAAGCCATTAAATGTTCAATTTGAGACATTCTAGTTATGCGTTCTAATGAATGTCCCTGTAGCTCTTTGTTTTTTAGAGTGGCTTGCTTCAAAGGTGGGCTGAGAAGGTAGTTGTTATTTGAGGTTGATAAAACAAAGGTAGTCATGAGTCCATTAAGGTAATCATTGGTAAAATAGATTTGAAGAGATCAGAACTATGTACTTCTTCACTTAAAATTGAGCTCTTAAGCTGCAAATTTAGGTTTCCGTTCCATTTTGCTTTCGTTCTGCTGTTTAAAAAAAAAAAAAAAAAAAAAGCTTTTGCTGTTACTTTTGTTGATGGTCACTACAAATTGGTGGAAATGCAGACTGGTACCCTAGATATCACTACGGTTTGCATAGATACCAAGGGAAACAGTTTGAGAACCAGTACTTTTGGTGAAGAAGTACTATTGGAGCCATCTCCATTTGCACCAAGTCCATTCTAAGGAAAGCAGACATGGCTGACATGGCATTGTCACTTTTGTAAAGTTGCAGACCCCCAAACCACATTTGGATTTTTTTTATTTCCCAAAAGTCTTTCTGTAGACTGTGTAATATCAGGAGCTACAGCAGGAGACACAAAATGGTGAGGAGGCTGACTTAGTGTATTTAAGTTAAGTGCAACTCATATACATGACTGATTGTGTTCCCACAGCCGGCACATTCTAAATGCACTAACATATTCTTATGCTTGGTGATCTGTCACACTAGTATTACTTTCAGAAACAATAATTCAGCCTTGTTTTGTTGGGGGATGTGGTGGGGAGGGNGGGGGATTTCTGTCTCTCAATTTTAGCTTCTCTCCTGCCTCTTCTTTTGTATGTTTGCTTTTATCTGAATCATCCGTCAATCCATTTTCTGTGCCCACTTGTCCTGTTCATCCTGTTTATCACAGGTTTATCACAGACACACACAGACAAGCTCATTCATACCTACAGGCAATGTAGAGTTTCCAGTTCTTTGGCCTGTGGGAGGAAACTCAATGCAGAGCACCCAGAGGAAACCCACGGAGAACACGCAAACCCCACACACAAAGGCTCCAGTCGAATTTGAACACAAGACCATCTTGCCCTATTTGAATCATTTTGAAAAGTGTATCCATTCTCATTGTGCTGCTGATTTGACAGTGTGAAACTACAGGAAAAGCTGGATAGTACATCATTTTCACATTCAGCAGATCTGGTGTAACAAACATTCTCGGCATTGTCAGCCAGAACGTGGCAATCTGCTACTCTGAGAAGTGAGACTGAATAGAAGCGCAGGCAGCAAAATGTCTGGCAGGGCTTCATCATACACATAATATACTATTACAACAATACAGCAAAAATAGATCATGGATTTCAACTTTAAGCACAAAAAGAAAAACATGTTGGTCACAACTTTGTATGGCATAATAGAAACGTACTTTATGGGAAACAGGTGGGCGTTCATTCTGGGAGCAAACATAGGGGATAATTCATAAAACACAGTGCCATATTAAATGTGTTGATAACGTTATACAACCACACACTCTTATTCATAAATGTCTTTCTATCATCTTTCGCTTTGAAAGAGCCGTTACTATGGTTTTTCCTCACTCTCCCCTCGACCCCGTGCACTGGGACTTGAACTCTGTACCTCCTCTCTTTGAACTCTTAAACAACAAATTTGCATTTCCTTTACTGATTTAAAATGCCTATTGTGCTTTGATAGCAGAGGAAGCAATATAAAGTGTGGCTCTTGAATATGAAGCAGTTCATCAACATGCCAATTTTAACTGGGTTTATACCTTTGGTACCCATTACAACAACATTCTATAATAGGAGAAGGATACACTAATGAGCGTAAAGGAAGGTTTATGAATGAGCTTCAGTTATCACAGTGCTTGTTTAGTGTGATGGTGTACAGCTGTCATGACTTTTTTTTTATGAATCATCTCCTTGATCCCTTTGCTTTAAAGAGATTACTGTGACACCAAAAGAAGATTGCTTATTAAAAGTTTGGATCTGACAGGCACTGAGGGAATGTTTATTGGGCTGAAACTTACTCAGGGTTAATGCATATGGAACTCACACCAGTCAGCTACACAGTCTTTAAAAAGACCAATACTCAGATGCAATAGCCTGGCGTGCACATGTCTATGTGTATTTGTTGCTCCAAGCTGACTTGATGGGAGGTGTGTGTGTGTGGGAACCTCATTAAGTGTGCTTCATTTTTATTATTTTTTGCTATGTTACATGTTGATATTATTAGCTGGGAACCTGTTGTTGGAAAGATGAGGTGCTGATATAAAGTAACACTGGTCTAATTGGCTTATACAAAACATGCATCACAATTTAGATGGAATTTCATGATATGGGGAGTAGATTGAAGATTACTGTAAGTCTAAAACAGAACTGGGACAAAGTTCCTCCTGCAGAAATTTTTGTGTTGACTCCTCTCATTGAAATGGACCAGATTTGGACCGAGGTGAACCAGAAACTGAAATTACCCCTGATCTTTCTCTTGTAGTATCAAACATCATTCAGATGATCTTACCACTTTTGTAATTATTTTTAGTCCAAACTCTTTACAGTTTTTGACCTTTACACTGTATGATACCAGGTGAGACAAAGTGCTAAACAAAACATTTAATTTTTCATAAAACTGACACCACTTGATGTTCTAATTAATTACAGTAGAGTAATCAGTAGAGAGATAGAAATACATGAAAAGATAAAAGCAGCGAACACAGAGGATGGAGCTGTGGTCAATTTTAATTTGCATATCCACTTTGAGAATAAATTAGGTTCCTGAAACTGCTCAAAAAACACCTCAGGCAGTAAAGGGTTAAATGCAAACAACAATACACAATATTTAAAATTAAAGATGATTTTTTTTTTTTTTTTTTTTTTTACAGATCTATGACAGATGAGATTCACTTGGCAAAATTTTCAGGATGGCAGAAGAGAGTTCATCATATTTGTTTGTAGGAGGGATGCATTTTTAACACCGTTTCATGTTTTCACCCTCATTTAACATGAGTAATTGATAGAGGACGAAGTCACAAACAATTTGTCTAAGAGATACCTCATCTTCAAATTCAGTTAGCATTACGCAAAGCCTGTGAGCTCGTTTCCACACTGCATTATGCATGATGATTACTAGCTGTTTGTATGTGAAAGCATGACACTGTATTCCTATGTGAAACTTGGAGGGGAATTCAGACTTTTGAATTAATAGAAAGAATAAGAAGGAGAGATAATCAGTGAGTTAAAGTCCAACCATTAAAGGATTATTCCAGCTCAATGCAGGAATAAATGATTTTGATTTACAAAAACAACTTGCATATTTACGACTGTCTCGGCAGTAGATGTACATGTGGAAGGTTTCTTCGACTACTTAGACACTCATGTTGTTTGCTCTGTTTCTGTTTCTGTTCCTTTCTTTCTTTCTTTCTTTCTTTCTTTCTTTTAAATAAAATTTGAAGTATATACAGTGAAATTCCCATGACACATTATAATCCTGATTTTCAAAGTTATGAGTGTTTTGCACCTAAAAACTGGGTCATGAATCGGAAAATTTATAAATTTATAAGGCATCCAGGCATTCATGAGTCTACACCACTGTGTATTTACAGTATGAACTTGTATAAATTATACTGGCACTGTTCTGTGCATCTCCAAAATGATGTCTTACAGGACTTATGAAACACAATCTTGATTTGAACTCAGTGAAAAAAGTATTTATTTATTTATGTTTTTTAAATTTATTTTTACATAAATGAATAGCATCCTTAAGTGTTTTTTGAGAAGTCCAACTGATAAACAATCATGTAATACTCAAGTGAAAACTTAAACAAAAATCACCAATATATGCATTTCTCGGACAGCAAACATGTTCAAATTAGATGTATTATTTTCAGAAATTTGGAGATTTGGTTATGTACCTTTGCACTGTCAGAAACTCAGTCACAATTTACAAATCTCATTCCCACGCATTCATAAGTCATGGCCACAGGATATTATCTTGTTCGCTAATAACTTGTGTGGCCATGTCAGTGTAGAACACAGTGCACAACATCAAAACATTGCACATTACAAACTTAAGACTTAAAACTGAAGTGTTAAAAAATTGAACAGATAGCACTAACGTTGGACTTAAAAATAGTTTTTAAAAAATAATGTCTTTAATTCATATTACATTAACAAAAAAAGCACTGGCTGACTGAGTCTTGTTGACTGCAGATAAAATCTTGTTCTACAGCAAATGTTATAAGCTTTGCTTTTAATGTCAAGGCTTAAATGTGTAATAATGTAAATACTATAGATGATGACCTGGATGAGTGTTATCTTAAATAATACCCCTGTGCCCTCTTTCTGCAGTGAGAGCAGTATATCTCTGAAAGCTGTACTACCGTTTATTCAAGAAACCAGGACAATATCGTTATCATGAGCTGCTTCAGGTATTTCACAGATAATTAAGCGAATCACACAATTAAACTTCCAGTGGGAATGTTTCCAATTACACGCTGATAACAATTCTCAAAGGTTTTTTTTTTTTTTTTTTTTTTGGTTAGCATCAAAATTCTTGAGGCATCTACACATAAAACTGATGACACATATCATTAAGAATTAGGCCTCCATCTCTGTTTGTCTGAAGTGTTAATTTTGCATAGCCTCTAAACACAATGCTATAGTCAACTAAAGATCAAAACATGAGCACTCCTCTCTAGTGTTAAGACTATTCACAAAAATTGCCCTGACCTTAACTATGCGGACGACACTCAAATTTGCTTTCCTATCTCACCAAGTGACTACAGTCCCACTGAATTGCTAAACAATTGTTTTGAATACATCAATGACTGGATGTGCCGAAATCCCCTCCAGTTAAACTAAGATAAAACTGAAATAATTCTATTTGGTGCCAAAGAAGAAAGGTCAAATGTTGTTGTTCACCTTGGATCACTTTCACTGAAAAAAAAAAAAAAAANAAAAAAAAAAAAAAAGAATCTGAAATCTTGATGTAGCTATGGATGCAGACCTAAATTTTAACAGCCACATGAAGACGATTGCAAAATCAGCGTACCATCACCTTCAAAATAATGCCATAATTAGAGGATTTATGTCTAAGGAAGACCTGCTGAATATGTTGAAAGGGAGATTGTCGATTCCCTACAGTTTGGTATCTGTTCTCCAATGGTATCCAAAAGCGAGCTGGGACTTGGCAGGAATTATTAAGTCTGCAGTGAGAGTTCCTCATTCATCATTTCAGAAATGACTTCCGGGTGTCATTCCCACCTGGAAGAATTCCCAGCAAGTTCACTGCCTAACTCAAAGAAGTGTCCATCAGTACAACACCCTGGAGCTAGCTGCATGTCAGCGTTAGAAGCACTGGACAGGAGGCGCAGCATCAACAGCCGGTGATGGAGATGAGGTCATAGATATATCATCGCAGCTGTCGTGTTGCCTTATCAGTCACTGAATGAATGAATAAGTATGACTAAAGATTTCTTAGGATTCTGCTGAAATGTTTTGGCAAAAAACTTTGGCAACCTGGTTTTCTCCACCAAGTCTATTATTTCCTTTATAAGGACAACTCAGTTGGCATTATCACACCAAAATCATGGCCACTTACTGAAAGCAATATGATAAACTATGCAAATCATCCTCTACTTTTTAAACTTTGTTGGTAGTCAGCTAAACCCGTGGTTAGATCCTGTTTACTTGTGAGATTTTTTGTAATACGCCCTGATTTAGAACGTTAAACTGTTGACCATATCAATGTTTGACGTGTCTTCAGATCTGGTCAACAGTCACACCTGCCTTTCAATCAGGAACTATTTTCAATGTGGCCATTATATAAAGACAATTAAGTGACTTTCTATTGTTGCAACACTTAAACGCTACAACCCACTTGTGAGCAAAGTTTAGAACATTTTGTTTTAATTTATAGTGTCAGCATAATTATGTCTAAAAGGCCATAAAAACATCTTTGAAATTCACTTACATGCTGCTTATCTTTCAAAATCTGTGAGGATTTCAAAAAATTTTGTGCGTCTTAACCTTATGCTTAGCCTTAAGCTGGGCAGCACCTGATCACAGAGACGTTGGCAGCCAGCCCAGGGCCGACGATCTTACAGACTGAGCTGCCAGCATGATGGAGAGACAACAGAGCAGGGGTGAAGGGTTCCAAGAGAATGTGAAAGGCGATTCAAACCCTACCCTGCATCTGTCCGAATGGGGAAAGTGAGATCACTGACAAAAAAGATTGATGAGCTTTCCTTCTTAGTGAGGTGCCAGAGGGAATACCGTGAAGGCAGAGTTATATGCTTCACAGGGTATTGGCTACAGGGTAATAGACCGGCCTCTGTGATCACTTTGAAGAGTTTCATATGAGCAGATGTTGGGAAACAGAGCAGTAAAAGTAAAGGAGGTGGTCTTGCTCTTTCTGTTTAAGTAATCTATAAAACTCATCTCTGTCTGCATGGAATACATATTTCCAGCTGGGAAAGCAGCATTCGAGAATTGGCACAAATGTAAAAGCTGTGATGAGCTGTGTGTAGCTATAAAATCATTATTGCAGAGGATCAGTGGGTGACAAAGGAGAGAAATGAATCAATCTGTTCATTTAAAGAAGCTGCTAAAAGCTCTGTCTTCACTCACAGAATCCAATATCTGAAACGTAGGACCACAATGATCAGAATAATGTGCATGTGCCTTGCTCTAAAGGTACTTTAATTACTAGAATCAGCTGGAAGGTCATACCCTTCAGCCTCCATGGATATAGACTGGACATCACTAATATGCGTGACTATTCTAGTGTCTGTTAGGTTAACCAATGCATTAGGGATTATGCATTTGTTCTGACAAAAAAAACAAAAACAAGAGTGGACAGTGGCAACTTTCTATCTACCCACAGGCAACTGAAGGAGTGAATTTTTTTAACAAGGGGGAAGCTATGGAAGATCCTTCAAAGAAATGTCCTACATTTAAAATTCTGCTAAACAAGCATTAGGAAAGAATGAATTAATTAATTAACCAGCAGGTAAAACCATGCTGAAACGAGAAACTCTGAAGTGGAGGCATGCACTCGTAAGTCAGGCCTCAGTTGTTGTACTGACAGATCCTGGTCCTTTCTGTGTGGAGTTTCCATGTTCTCCCCATCTTAGTAGTTAGGATGGTCAGATGCAGAGGAAAAGCATTTCACCACAAAAGTGTGGAATCAAAAATCAAACCTACATTAGTAGAACATACAAAATTGGCTGGTTGGCAGAGGTATGGGCTCAAATGAGTGACCTTCTAGATTATATGTGCCCTTCTAGAATGTAATGAGCGGCTCCATGAATTTGAGGCTCTGGTTCTCTGTCTCTCAATTGTGGAAACTAGTGATGGCAGTCCACAAGCATCCAAATTGAAGAAAACTGCCTTGAAATTCAAAATATGCTGTGGTACATGGATATCTGTGAAGAGAAAGGAAGGGAAGGCAAGGCAAGGCAATTTTATTGTTAAAGCACGTTTCATACACAGAGGTAGATTCAAGATGCTGTACGAAGAAGTTAAAAACAACACAAAGCAAAGTTAAAAATATAAAAAAAAAGGTTTAAAAGGAATAATAATTATACAATAATAAGAAGACTTTGGAGTTAGTTAAAAGCACTTAAGGACAATAAAGTTTTCAGTCCAGATTTAAAAACTGTAATGGTTGAGGCATTCCTGAGATCATCAGGCAGTTGGTCCTGTGCTCTACTGCATAATAACTAAAAGCTGCTTCTCCTTGTTTTGTTTTAGGCCTGGGCACCACTAGCAGTCCACTCCCCTTCCATCTAAGAGGTATCGTAGAGTTATATTGCTCTAGCATATCAGTAATATATCTTGGCCCAGTTCCATGTAGAGTTTTATAAATAAGTAATAAAACTTTAAAATCAATTCTGTGGCGTATTGACAATCAGTGTAGGGACTGAAGAACTAGGGTGACATGGGCCGTTCTTTTGGTTTTGGTCAGAACTCTTGCAGCTGAATTTTGAATCAGTTGTAAGTACCAAATGGTCTTTTTAGGTAGTCCTATCAGAAGTCCATTACAGTAATCAGTTTTACTTGAGATAAAAGCATGAACCAGTTTTTTTCTAAATCTTGTTTTGTCATAAAGTCCCTAACTGGCTATGTTTTTAAGGTGATAAAAGGCTGATTTTGTTATTGCTTTTACATGACTGTTAAAACTTTGGTCAGAGTCAATTAAAACACCAAGGTTCTTAACCTATTCTTTAATTTTTAGTGTCTTGTCTTTTAGGTGAGCAGCAACCCTAAGCCTCTTATCTTTGCTGCCAAATAAAATTACCTCAGTTTTTTTTTCTCTTTAACTGCAAAAAATGTTGAGATATCCAGTTGTTTAATTGCTCAGTGCATTTGCATAATGAGTCTATAGGACTGTAGTCATTTCATGAGAGAGCTAAGTAAATCTGTGTGTTGTCAGCATAACTATAAGTGGCTGAGAATGATTTGGCCAAGTGGGAGCATGTACAAGTTGAACAGAAGCGAGCTGAGGATTGACCCTTGAGGGACACCACAGGTCAAGGGCACACATGTTGAATTATGGTTCCCAATGGCAACAAAATAATCCCTGCCCTTCAAGTAAGAGTTCATCCATTTTAATTTTTTTTTTCCAGAAAAACCAACCCAGTTCTCCGGTCTATGTAAAAGTATACTGTGATCAACAGTGTCAAAGGCTGCTAAGATCTAAGAGCATTAAAATTGATGTCTTGCCTAAATCACTTTAAAATGAATATCATTTAAAAGCTTTATAAGAGCTCTCTGTGCCGTGATTAGCACGAAAGCCTGATTGAAATTGATCAAAATAGTCATTTGAAATTAAGAAGTGTGTCAGCTGATTAAAAACTGCCTTCTCTATAATTTTACTTAAAAAGGGTAAATTTGAGATAGGTTGAAAATTACCAAGGGTCGAGGTATCTAGGTTGCCTTTCTTTAATAAGGGCTTAACAACTGCAGTTTTCAAAGCTGATGGAAAGGTGCTGGACAGAAGTGATGCATTCACTATGTTAGGAACCTCAATTTCTATGGAGCTAAAAAGTTTTTTAAAAAGTTAGTGGGCAAACCATCAAGACAGGAAGCAGATGAATTTAGGTACTGCACTATTTTTAGTAAGGTATCTCTATCTATGGGGCTGAACTCTGAAGGAGTAATCAGATTGTTAGCAGCTACACAATACAACACTACTATTGCATGCATTTAAGAGAAATATCACCCATTCCATCTTTTTATGCAACAGAGATCAAAGATATCCTTGCATCCATCCATCTATCCATCCATCCATAGCTACTTATCATGATACTTACATGTACTTATAATGAGAGTTCCACAGATAGATCCATGTGGTCACCTTGAACTGCTGCTGATGGAAAGTGCAGCTCTATGAGAAATACTCTCTCTCTCTCTCTCTCTCTCTCTCTCTCTCTCTCTCTCTCCTTTGGCATCAACAAGCAGTGGCCACAAAGGCACCATCCATTTAACCCCGTTCTCATCTCTCTGATCTTCTTCATTTTAACTTGATGGACACTGTCTTCACAGTTTTTGTCTTGGGTAATGGTCTGCTTCAAATTGAAAAGGCTGAACAGGAGGAATTCTCATCTCATTGTATGATTAAGAGCAACAGGCAGAGATTGCAGCAGCCATTTGACATCACCGTCCAGGGCACACTGGGAAGAAAGCAATGGCGACCTATGAGTTGAAGGAGTTTTTCTATTTTTACTTACTTTTTTCTAACCTACAAGTCTCAGTAAATCTTATCATTTTTAATAGTTTTTTTTTCCTTCCTGGCATATTTGCCTTTGTTGTTGATTGGACAATGGAGAAAGATACGAAATATCGGAAATAACAGATTGAGGGGAATGACATTCAACTAAGCTATCGATTCCACCCACAGCCACACCAGGGATGTTTTGATTACAAATGTGTTGTGCATGTCTTAACCGTTTAATCAGTAGACGCTTCATGATCAAGGTACCTTTTATTACAGCAGTTTTGCCTAAAGTATTTTGCCAAACATCCTAGCAGTATTATTGTTCAGTCTGAGGAGGGTTGAATGAATGATTAGGATGCCTAAAGGAGTTTACAGTGCTCCCCTGAGGTGTGAAATAAATGAGCTGTCTCTCAGTGCAGACAAAGCTGCTAAACAGATTATCATCGATTTTAGGAAAACTAAAGCAATCCACACTTTCAATAGCTGTCAGTGCTAAGGTGATAACTGTTAATTATTGTTTTAGGAAGGCAGATCTCTTATTCTCTCACTAAGGCTAGATTTACACTACAAGTCTTGATGCTCAATTCCAATCTTTTGCCTATATCCAATTTTTTGTTCAGCGTATTTACATTTTCTTTTTTAAATGGCTCATATCTGATAGCTGTATTTACACAGCTTTAACCTGTAGCAACCCGGCAGCTGCGCGTGTGCACATTTCTGAGACGGATGTTAAAAAAAAAAAACAAACAAACAAAAAAAAACACTTCAATGGATGAGAGAACTATTTAAAAATATGATCAGTGGGTTAAAAACTTTAACATGCAGAAAGAAACATCTGATGTGTGAACGTTTATCTCTCCCATCGGGACATATATTTTCTTGGGGCAATCACAGAGGAGAAGTGAGATGTTTGCTGCAGCAGCCTGTTGTCATACAAACATGTCTATTTGACTTAAACACACATCAGTATGTCTGTTATAGTATGTCCCCCATTTCTGTTTACAGAGAGTGGTCATCATATTGATTACATTATCCATATGCGGATAAGGTAGAACATGTCGTAGGAGTCGGAATGGGAAGGAAATATCCGATATGTATCTGATTTATTTCCACGTATGCAAGTGGCCCAAATCGGATCTGAGAACATCTGATTCCATGTATCTTTTTTACCATTTACATCTTCAGGAGGCATATCTGATATGTGTCACATGAGCAAAAGATCGGAATCAGGTCGCATGTGCGTGGTGCTACAAATCCAGCCTAAGTCTGCTTCCACCAGCTACATTGTAAAGAAGCCATAGCAAAGGGTCACCTTCCTTCTTGCTAAATGAGTGGAGCTGCATGCTCCCCTGCATACTTTCTCCAAACTTTCTTTATACAGAGCAGGTTGGTTGAGTGTAGCAACACCTTATTTACAATATGCATTAAAATCCACAATTATCTCCTGCCCATTATACCTAAAATGCAATAAAACTGATAGACAATTAAAACAATAAAACAAAGTAAAGTCATAGACAAAAGGATTAAAACAAATAAAAGACCAAGCAGACAGAGTCTGTCAGACAGGTATAAGAGAGGAAACAGAATGTAGGATCAGTTAAAGCAGTTACAAGTATATTTATTTGTGTAGCACCATTCAAACACAAAGGTAATTCAAAGTGCTTTATTCAACGCAAACTGCGTTAAACATTTGAAAGACAATAAGAACAAAACAAAGCAGTATTTAGAACATAGTGATGAGAAAATCAAATAAAATATAAAATGAAAAAAATAAACTAGGATGAAAGGAAAAAAATCAAATAGAATATTCTTTGTTGCATTTTACAGTGCAGAATTAAGTAGCTCCAGATTTAATTACACTGCAGATTTTAAATTTGTCTTAATACAAAGCAGTGCTAAAAAAGAAAAGTTTTAAGCTTGGATTTAAACAGTTTGCAGTTGGAGCAGACCTGAGATATTCTGGAAGTTGGTTCCAGAGTTGTGGAGCAGAGAAGCTAAAGGCTGCCTGACCCGTGCTTTATTCTGACTCGGGGAACAGAAAGCTGAGCAAAACCAAACGATCTAAGAGGTCTGGAGGGTTCATAGAACTGAATCATATCAGAGATATATTTTGGCCCTGAGCCATGCAGAACTTTATAAACCAGTAAGAAAATTCTAAAATCAATTCTTGTGACGGGTGGGGTTTGGACCCAAATGCAGCACACAGTACAACTCTGACAAGTAAAGTTCTTTAATAGAGCTCACAGTCCAACACAGAGGCAGGCAGAAAAACTGGCAGGACAAAGTGCCTACACTAACACAGTCAAACAAAGAGTCCAAACGCAGAGACTGGAATCAGAGTCGGGGACAGAAGGCAGAAGTGGTGACCAGGGGGGCGACGAGCAGAATAGTCCAAAACAGGCCGAGTCAGTAACAGAAGGTCAGTCCACAAATGAACGCTGGAATGTCTCGCATCGGGGATGGCAAAGAACAATCTGGCAAAGGGTGAGTGTGAGACTGGGGTTTAAATCCATGCTTAATTGGTACCAATTGGCGACAGCGTCCGAACCTGAAATGAATCAGGCTGATGAACGGAGGTGAGGAACAGAAGACCAGGTGGGCAGAAATGGCAGGTGAGTAGCTGAGGACCAGGCATGCAGAAATGGCAGGTGAGTGGCTGACCAGACATGCAGAACTGTGACAATTCTGTGACACACATGGCATCAAGTGCAGATCTGAGGACTAGAGTGATGTGCTCTGCTTTCTTAGTTTTAGCCTGAACTCTGACACCATCGTTCTGAATGAGCTGCAGCTGACTGCTTTTTTTTTTATTTTTTGGACAGACCTGTAAAGACGCCATTAGTCAAGCCCTCTGAAGATAAATGCATGCGCAAGACTTTCTACGTACAGTAAGTCTGGAAGTCATTTTGGTCTGCAGAACCAGACTTGACAGCCCCCATCCTCTTGCCTGAGTATCCACTTGCTGCAACTTATCTGTGGCCTTTCCATACCGTGAGAGATGTACAGTCTGGCGTAAGCCTTCTATCCTGCTCGCTGCTACCGTTAGTCAGAGCAGATGCTGGTCCATGTGGCTGTTTTGCTGCAACCACCCTCAGATACATGATCTACTCAGGCAGTGTTTTATACCTGGTCACGACAAGAGATTTAAACTTGAGCTTTTCCTCCTACAGAAAAGGTCTCTGGACTTTAAATATGCTGACATGTGGCTCCTGAGCTTTGCTGAGGCAGTCTTGTCTCTTCCAATTCTGAGACAAGGAGTTGTCAGAACGGGAGCTTATGCAGGTTGTGTGTGTGTGTGTGTGTGTGTGTGTGTGTGTGTGCACTGTCCCAGTGTGTATATTAAGTTCTGGCATTCTTTGCTGACCTTTTGCACCTCCCTCTCTCTTCGGCCACAGATTGAAACAGCGAGGATCAGTTTCATTTTCCCTTTTTAAGAGAGTCTTGGCCTTGCTTTTTTGATGGTCTCCTTTTGTTAGGCTCCAATATCCAGTATCCTTCAGGTAATTTATCCATTACAGCATCTGTCCATGCATTATCTCATCTGACAGTAGCCGTTGTAGGTAAGTGGCATGTAAGACCTGTAGGTAAGTGTAAGATAAGGTTTGCAAATGGCAGTAGATTTCAAATGATAATGAACTGAGGTAAGAGTAATTTGATGCTTAGATCAGAGTTCGGCTTCGTGTTGTGGTGCTCACAGTGCTGCTGAAGGATTCAGCAGATGAATCTTGTGTTTTAGGTAGAACAAGAAAGATGGAAACATTCAGTGGTAATTGGAGCTAAATCAGTCGTCAGGCACTGGAAAAGCCTTTTTAGCAATCTTGATTCTTGGCTGATTCTTGGTTTTGGGGATCTAACTCAACTTTCCACAATATGCACAACAACTTACATTAAGAAGGTGCCCAGTGGATAACCACAGTAACACGCCCACACTCACTCAACCTGAACATTTGATTTGGTAGTGAATATGCAATTACCCTCTTAAGTCATTAAAAGATTTTCATTCAAGCCCAGCGTCTATTATGAAGTCTTGAGTTTCCCACCAGAATAATCATACACTTCCAATGGTTAGTTATAAGGCATAATTATCACTGTTGTGAGGAAGAGCCTGTATTATCTTATTAACAGCTGGCCATTCAAACTTCCTGTTTCTGCTCTGTGGGTTGGAACTTTTAGCGTTAGCAAACTGGATACATGTCTTTAAATAAAAGTGAGCCATGATCACAAAACAGAAACTGTAAACGATAAAGCAGCAGATGAGTTATGAAGTGGATTATGATAGGAAGATGAAAATAGTAATAAAATTATTGCATTTTTCAAATCCATTCAAAGACAAAAGAGAGTAATAAAATGGTTATAATTGAGAATTTAACAATTACTGTATTACTGTTTTACACTAGCTTTAATTGTATCATTTATATTTATTATTAATCACTTTAACTTTTTTAAAAATTTTCTGGTCATTATTGAAAACTAATACATTGATCCACAGTGGTGGTAATGCTAAACAAAAAACAACTAGTTTACAGTAATATTTGACATTTGGTTTTCATCATAAACCTGGGTTATGGTAGTAATTTCATAGTTCTCTTGTGCCACTTACAAACAGCGCTTGTGCATCTAACTGGACTGAATAATTTTCAGCGTTCTCACTCTGCCAGCTCAATAATCACCCTGACTCACAGTTTGAGTGCAGATTCAGTAAGTCTGTGCAATGTGACAAACTGGATAAGTGATGGGCTGTTATAAGACAGCATTGTTGAGTATCGTATTCCCCAGACAGAAAGATGCTTTAAAGAGACAGGTTTTTATTAAGAAGGAGAATACAATTCTGCCGTCAAAGACACTTTATGAAATAAATTTATCAGTGTAGTGGAATGAATTGAAATTCCGTCTAATCTGGTGAAGGCAGATTAGCAGATTGTTTGAAGCGAAGCAATACCACTCATAGTCATTAGCCACCTTGAGATCAGGGAAATGAAGTGATTCCCTTTGAACATGCAGTGTAGTCACCCTGCTCTAATCTGTGCCATACATAATGGCATTTAAATTCATACTGTACATAAAATTGCAGTAATAACCCAAAGCAGCCTGTGTATATGGGAGTTGTGTGTTTTTTATTCAAGATGATTGGACTAATTCACAATAAACCAACATGATGAGCCTGCATAGTCATATCTGACAGCAATTTCACTTCAGCCATGGCACGAGGTCAGAAAAAAAATAATGTTTGTGTGATGACAAACCAATTTATATTAATTGATTCTTAAATAATAGAGAAATAAGCCCCCCAATAATTCTGGGAAGAAAAAGAAACTGCACAATAACTTTGAGCATTGATTTAAAAGTTGGGTTTACAAATAATCAGCCTATTTACAGGCTTCCAAGGCTGATTATAATAGGCTTAGCAGTTGGCACTTTTTCATTACAGAGATAAGGTCCTGGGTTCAAATCCAGCCAGGGCTTTTCTTTGTTGTTCCCATGTCTGTGGAGTTCATCTTAGTGCTCAGGTTTCCTCCCACTGTTCAAAGTCATGCAAGTCAGCTGAATGGGAGAAGTTCATCTAGCCCTAAAATTACCCTAAATCATGTCTTTCTGGTTGTCTTGATAATGTGTTAAATGAACATTTGTCCTAAACAACTTGATAAAATAAGCCTCTTTGTTTTGGTACTTGTGGAAAATTGACACTATGCTAAACAATTTTCATATCAGCCAAGCAATTTACCTCTTTGAGTGCAATTTGCTCACATCTTAGCTGTGACAGAGAAATAATAGATAATTACACTTTTCACCTCTCCTGCTATTGCCTTTTGTCCAAGCCACCCCTGCTCAGCAGGAATTATCGTGTTCTCTGTGTCTAAGGGCCATTTGTCACTGCCACAGTACCAAACCTTTTGGTACTTCTTTGACACTAAAAACAGGAACTTTTGCATTTTCCATTGGCTAAAATTCCCACTGTGGTTTCAGTTCCAGTTTCATTTTTTTTTTTTTTGTCTCTGTTCAACATGTGGGACTTAAAGGACCGAACAGGACACTTGGGGCAGGACTACTACACTTTTTAGCCTTGAGTGTGTCACTGAATGTGGGTGACATATTTGCCTTCTTTGTCATAAGTCATTGTCCATATTAGCAAAATTTCCACATTTTTATCAATGACATAGTAATGAATGTTTTGTCTTATTTTTGGAAGCATGCATTGTTTCCTGCAAAGTAACAGAAACGTGAGTTCACAAGAATACTTTAATTACCCTTTTAATTTTAATTGCCAAATTTCACATTCAGACAATTCATTTTTAGACAAAAAAAAACAAAAACAAAAAAACAACAAAAAAAAATTGTATTATTTTTTACAAAGGAAACCAAACAAAGGAAACTTAACTATGTATTTCTCTGTAAACCTCAATGCTATGACAACTATTATGATCTATTGTTTATTTAAAAGCTTTACTTCAACTCTCAACATATATTTCATTATTTTGCAATGCATGTTAAATTTGAGCCTTTAATTTACTTGTCTCTACTGTTATGTGGCACTGTTTCTCCTGAAATTCATTGAAACATTAAACAATAAGTAGAACTGAATCTAGGGCCAGTTCTAGTTTGGTCTAGTTCTTGTTTCTAGTTCTTGTTTCTTGTGGAAAGGAGGATTAATAATTATGTCATATATTTATCTTCCTTTCAGATTCCCTTTAGATTAATTGCTGGTATTAAATCACACATCACGCCCCCTGTCTATGACCTGTCTGCTTTCCCTACATTCTCAGCTGTTCTTGACCAGTTTGAGCCATGTGTCTATTTCTTTTTTAGCTAAAATGTTTGGTCACCTGAAGCCCACATCATTCTTCTCTCTGGCTGTCATTCCCTCCTGTCTCCTCATTTTTGATATTGTTGGGCCTAGTATCTTGTCTATAATTAATGGCTGTCTTCTGACTGGTCTGTTCCTGCTGATTTTAAACACGCTGTACTGCAGCTTATTATTAAAAAGCCAAACCTCGATCCCACAGTTCTCTCTAATTTTAGACCAATTTCTAAACTGCCTTTTCTTTCCAAAGTGCAAGAGAAAGTTGTTTTCTATCAGCTCCAGATGTTTTTGGATGAAAATGGTGTTACTGAAGTATTTCAGTCTGGTTTTAAAGCACTTCATAGCACTGAATCTGCACTGTTAAAAGTTTTGAATTATCTTGTATTAATTACTGACTCAGGGGATTCTGCGATTTTAGTGCTTTTAGAACTTAGCGCTGCATTTGATACTGTGGATCATGGCATCCTCATCTCTCAGCTGGAGCAATGCATTGTCATTAAAGGATCTGCTCTTAGATGGTTCAAGCATTTCTAACTGACAGAAGCTTCTCTGGGTTGGGTGAGCTTTCATTTTCATCAACTCTCCTCATCTGTGGGGTTCCCCAGGAGTCCATTCTTGGTCTATTCCTTTTTTCACTGTATATGCTTCCTTTAGGTGTCATCTTTAAAAAATATGACATTTCGTTCCGCTGCTACAAACATGACTCACAGACTTATCTGCCGCTGAAACGTACAATCCCACTGAAGGCCTTATTGGATTGTCTGGATGATATTAAAATCTGGATGGCACTAAATTGTCTTAATCTAAATGAACATAAAACAGACATTGTTCTGTTTGGACCCCCTGACCTCCACGCTACCCTTAGTGACAACCTCAGCCCTTTGGGTCCCTACAATAAATCCTCTGTAAAAAAAAAAAAAAAAAAAAAAACAACCTAGGAGTTATTTTTGACAACACTTTTACATTTGACAAACAAATAAATGCAGTTGTCAGAGCCATCTTCTTTGAGCTTAGGATCCTTGCAAAGATCAAACCTTTTCTCTACTTCAGTAACTTAGAGAAGGTGATTCACGCCTTTATTTCATCTCACCTTGACTATTACAATAATACTCGGGTGTCAGCCAGTCTTTGCTTTCCTGCCTGCAATTGGTCCAAAATGCTTCTGCTTGGCTTCTAACAGGCACACGCAAGCGAGAGCACATTTTGCCTGTATATTGGCTTCTTTGCATTGGATTGCAGTTAGTTTTAGAATTGATTTCAAGATTTTACTGTTTGTTTTTAAGTCCTTAAATGGGTTAGCACCTCCATACCTTTCTGATCTTTTAACTTTGCACACTCCCACGAGATCACTGAGGTCTGCTGACCAGATGCTGTTAGTTGTCTCGAGTTCCAGATTAAACCACAGGGGAGATCGGGCCTTTGCAGTAGCTGATCCTAGACTGTGGAACAACGTGCCCCTCCACATCAGGACCTCATCAACACTGGGCAATTTTAAAACCCACTTGAAAACGCATTTTTATTCTTTGGCTTTTAGACAAGACTGAGATTTGATAGTTGCTTTTACTTGTTGCTTTTATTTGTTCCTTATTGTACTTGTGCTGTTTCATTTATTATTGCCATCCTGGCTGTTATGGCTGCTTCTTATGTGTTATTTCTTTTCTTTTAGTTGTGCAGCACTTTGGTCAACTTCCACTGTTTTTAACATGCTTACAAATAAAACTGACGTGACTTGACTTAAGGTGGTTTTGTTCACTGTTTTGTAAGTACAGCTGTTTCAATAAGAAACCATACGGTTCAAATCTCCTTGGCAAACTTCAGCTGTTATCCGTGACAGATGACATTTTGATATTTGCTCATGGTCGCAGTGCCAACAGCAGTTTAGAACTCCATATTGGAAACAGTATTTAATTTGCTTTGGTGGTGCAAACTCATTGCAGCAAAACAGGATAGCTATTGTAAATCTTCCACCAAAGATTTACTGGGAGAACAAATTAACAAATGTAAACCCAGTTTTCTTACTTGGTGATCAGACAACCGAAGACATTAGTTCTTTGGGGGAAAAAAGTTGAACCCTACTGTGTTTGGGTACTGAGACAACTGAAGATGAGATGGAAACAAAGCTGACTGATTGTTGACTTTTGCTTTCTCTGTTGTGTGTTTGCTGAGGTTTTTCTTACAGGATGCAAGAGTTTTTAAAAGTTCAATGAAGTCTCAAAAGCCTGGTTTCTCAGAAGAACAAAGCCTCTACTGGTGCATTGTGGGCTGTTTGCTCCACACTGGCTCTTCTGTCTCCTCTTTCCTCAGACACAGGCATGAAAAATGCTCTTGGCATTCTCTATTTCCTTTGATGAACAGATAAACATGCTGGGTTGAAACAAAGGTGAGCCACAATGCTCAACTAAACACACAGGGACAGTAATAATAAACTTACAATTCACAACAGCCAGTTGATTTATGTTTTACGGTTGGCTTAATATGTTATCATAGTAGATAGTAAGTTCTACTGTTATGGCAAAACACATAAATTGTGTATTTATATAAACAGAATGAAATAGGATGAGAAAAAGTAAAGTAAATTTTTAAAAATCAGATATAAGGAAATTAGAAATCTTTAGGAGTACAATGACTTCAGTAAAAGTGAACACTCCAGTCTAAAATACTTACACTCACTTCCTATGTTTGCTGTCTTTTTTTTTTTGTTTGTTTGTTTGTTTCTTGTATAACTTCTGAATAGAGGTCTGAAGGACAATGAGTACACAACCTTCACACACACAGCTACATAAGGCTGATGCAAAAAAGTGTGTCCTGTGTTGTAACCATAGTCTTACAAGTAAAAGATAAGCCCTTTCATGTGCTTTAAAAAACATGTAGAACTTGCAAAATGTGAAAATGTAGACAGTGTGCACATTTGACCTAAAGAGAGAATTCTTAGTTGTTTATAAATATGAAAATAAATACAGAATTGTTCTCTCTCTCTCTCTCTCTCTCTCTCTCTCTCTCTCTCTCTCTCTCTCTAATACAAAACCCAAAACTAATTAGTCCTGTTTGTAATGTTGATTTTTCTAGGCTAGCTGTACTTGTAGCTATATTAGTTCCATCTTCCAGTATTGTATCATTTTCATACATTTCATGTGGAGGTGAGTCACCATTTTCAGATTTTTAAATGGTCTCCTGTTTTGTGTGTGTGTGTGTGTGTGTGTGTGTGTGTGTGTGTGTGTGTGTGTGTGTGTGTGTGGGAGTTCAGCATTGTAACTTTTCAGTTTTATCAAGCTTAGCCTTTACCTGTTGTGTACTGAATTGCAAGAAAGAAATATTATGTTGAAATATTATTATTATTGAAATATTATTGTTGCTTGTCACAAGGTTATGTTTTTGCCATTACTCATTGGCTAACTTGCTGGTTTGTTTGTTATAGGGGTTCTTAACCTTTTGTAACTCAAGGCCCACTTCAGATTGTCACAAGATTTCCAAGGACCACCTNGTTCTTAACCTTTTGTAACTCAAGGCCCACTTCAGATTGTCACAAGATTTCCAAGGACCACCTTCCAAATAAATGTAAAACATAAGAATGTGTGTTTCCCTGTCAACTGCAATAAATAAAATATATATTCTGCTCACGCTCAGTGAGATAAATGGACTGCTAAAAAGTGTCTGAAGCTTTGATGGATTTATTTTATTAATTTTTCAGGACTTTCCCACATTCACACATTATGCTTTTGGCTCAGCATTACTACCTGCCACCTGCAGGGAATCTAAACTATATTCAGAGTCATATTTCTTTACCACACGCTTCAATGCTTTTGCTGTTGTAGAATTATCTCCATCATATTTTCTAGTCAAAATTGTTTATTGCATGTAATTGTAAGCTGCTAAACAGTGGCAAAATCCATTCATTTCTACCTGAAGTCAAATTGAAATGTTTGTCCACGCCTGAAAGCACATGTGATCACAGGATGTTTTAGTCACATTTAAAGCAACTTATTTCAGGTGTGGTTATTTCAAAATGTAACTGGTCATTAAAAAAAAGCCTAATTACTTTTAATTCATCAGTAGTAACAAATTAACCAGTTTTGTTAACATCTGGAGTCTCCCATTGCAGTACCGACTCTGTTTTACTTTCCCCTTCGTATCTCTGTGCTTAGTGCATGTACTCTCAAGCTGCGAGAAGTGCATAATGATGAGATTTGGAGCTTTCCAATAATATCCAAATTATGTCTGTGGACCAAGGGGAAGCTGATATATTACAAATATAAGATATGTTTGTGAGAATAACAAATTTATACATTTTCTGCCTAATCTCGCTTCTCTGTGATGTTAAAAATGAACCTGGAAAAGAGGACTTGACTCTCGATTGACAGGTCTCTCGACCAACCAGAGAGGCGCTTTTTTAAAAATCCCTTCCACCCCAGCCAATCACGTTCATTCATTCCTTACTAGCTGCAGCTGAGAGAAGGAGCCATAGAGAAACGTTATTGAGGGATAATATAGATGTTTTGAACAGTGACATTTGTTTAAGATTATAAAACAGATCATAATAAAAAGTAGAAAAACACTCAAAAATCCCTAAGATGTTAGTTAATTACCATTTCAAAAAGTTGTTTCACAAGACCATTTGGCTAACCTCTAACCCTAACCCCCAGTAGGTGGCACTCTGAGACCCACCAGTGGGTTGCGGACCACACACGCTTTTTAATTGATCTCAACACTGGGAAAAGGCACTATATATATATATATATATATACACACTTTTCTTCAAAAATAATCCACCAAGCTCAATGAAAAAACAACATATTTACCCCATGATAGACCAGGGCTGCCAACTCTCACGCATTGAGCGTGAGACTCACGCAAACGGCTGACTTCACACGCTCTCACGCCTGACATCTGATTTCTCACGCTCGGAAAACATCCGTTTAACTTCGTACGTCTTCGGCTTCTCTCTCTGCTCCTCCCACTCTTTATGGATTTGAGCGCCACGTGCCAGCACGACTTGTTGCCATAGTGATTAAGTTTAACTGAAAACAGTTATGGCACCAATGGAGAGAATGCGGCAGTAGAACGGATTGGAAGGTATAGAGTTTTTAAGTGATTATTAAAATAGTTCAACTAGTCGGACTTTAGCGTTTTAAAGTTACTTTAGACAAACTGGGCATCTATCTTTGTCCCTGATGTGTTGGAGGAAATTGTCTGGTGATGCTGGCATTTCACCACTTAAGTTTTTACATTCCAGCAACAGCGATTAAACAATATGACTAAATAAACAGACAGTAATCAGTTTATTTAGAGTTCATCTGTTTTTTTGACAGCTAGTTAAAAAAAACAGATGAATAAACGTGTGGCCTGTGAGTCTTGTATACTGGGCCTGTATTGGGCTCATAACATGCATGATTACTGGCGTATATATATGTAGAGACGTGAAATGTACTCAAATAAATAATCGATCACAGCGAATATAATGTCTGTTTTTTGTCAAAGTAACTTTATTTCACTGATCCAACACAGAGTTGCAAGGAAGAGTGTACACCTCCGCCAGGGAATATAGCACCACGAAAACACAGCTTTTACCGAAAAATTAAAATAGCCATGCCTTTTACAATCCAGCATTAAGTGTTAGAAAGTGAAACATTGAAAATTAAGGTATGTGTATCACCTGGACATTTGATTTTGAAAGATTAGGGGATTTGAAAAAATGCATTTTTATGATTTGTAAAAAAGTTGTCAGTAATATAACATGTATACAGGCAGTAGTTATTGAGTTAAACCTGCAAACTCACTGTTATGGTCCTTTACTGAACAAATACACTACAACTGATTATTAAAATATGCACTACAATTGCTTGATTTTTACATTGTGCTTTGTGTTTCTCAGAGGAAGCATCCAAATCGCTCACTTCTGGCCACAAAAGACACCAGTCATTCTGAGATGAGTCAGCAGCCCAGCACATCTGAACAAGGTCAAAGAAGCCTTACATCCTCCCTTCAAACAAGCAAAACTTGAACTTGGACACTGTGCATCTCAAACTGCAGTCAGACTAATATTTGATTTTGTGATTGATGATATTCAGTCTTTCTCGTTGGTTGAGCAGCCTTCATTCAAAAAACTTGTAGAGGGAATCAATGGTGGCAAAAGAGTTATGAGCAGAAAGACACGAGTCCAGCGTATTGAGAGGGAATTTGCTGCCATGAAAGAAACCTTGACTTCAAAACTTCAGAATGTGACAAGTGTGTGCACAGCAGCAAATATGTGGACTGTACAAGTTTCTTTGGTATGACATGCTCAAGTAAAAGTACTGTTACTTTGACAAACTTTTACTCAAGTAAAAGTAAAAGTACTTGTGTAAAAATGTACTTAAGTAAAAGTAAAAAGTATTTTGTTTCAAATGTACTCTAAGTAAAAAGTACTGAGTTACATTTTATACGTTACCAAAACATCCAAAAAATACATTTTAAACAATTTCAATGAAAAATATAGCCACAAGTTTCAATAAACGGGGTCCAAGCACGTACGACGACTCGACGAATGATTCAGTTTTAGCAGAAGTCGAGTGCGCAAGTATCTACCAAGTTTGGTGACAATACATCCAATCATTCATGAGATATCACAGTTTCTGTTGACTAATCTACGCCGAATCAAATTTGGCAGCCAATTGCAGCTAAACGGTAGTACTTTCAATAGCCTTAATATAGTCTTACTATAATTACTATAGTTGTACTATACACTTACTATAGCGTTTCTATACACTTACTATAGTAAGATAGTAAGTGTATAGTAAGACTAACTCTTACTATACACTAACTATATTCTTACTATACAATTACTATAATCTTACTACACACTTACGATAGTCTTACTATACAATTACGATAGTCTTACTATACACTTACTATACTCTTACTATACACTTGCTATAGTCTTTCTATAGTCTTATTATATACTTACTATACTGTAGTTCTTACTATAGTCTTATTATAGTCTTACTATACACTTATAGTCTCACTGTACACTTAATATAGTCTTACTATACACTTACTATACACTTATATTAGTCTTACTATACAATTACTCTAGTCTTTTTTATACACTTACTATAGTCTTACTATACATTTATTAAAGTCTTTCTATACACTTAGTATAGACTTACTGTACAATTAATATAGTATTTTAATACACTTCCTATAGCCTTACTATACACTTGCTATAGTCTAAGTACACACTTACTAGTCTTTTTATGCACTTACTATCGTCTTATGATACACTTAGTATAGTCTTACTATACACTTACTATAGTCTTTCTATACACTTACTATAGTCTTACTACACACTCACTATAGTCTTTTAATACACTTACTGTCTTACTATACACTTACTGTAGTCTAACTACACACTTACTATAGTCTTTATATACATTTGCTATCGTCTTATGATGCACTTACTATAATCTTACTATACACTTACTATAGTCTTTCCACTTAGTATAGTCTTACTATACACTTACTGTAGTCTTACTATAGTCTTATTATCATCTTACTATACACTTATAGTCTTACGAGACACTTAATATAGTCTTACTATACGCTTACTATAGACTTACTATACTTATATTAGTCTTACTATACAATTACTATCGTCTTTTTTATATAGTTACTATAGTCTTACTATACACTTACTATAGTCTAAGTACACACTTACTAGTCTTTTTATACACTTACAATCGTCTTATGATACACATAGTATAGTCTTACTGTACACTTACTAAAGTCTTACTACAGCCTTAATATAGTCTTACTATACACTTTTTATAGTCTTGCTATACACTTACTATAGTCCTGCGATACACTTACTATAGTTGTACTATACACTTACTATAGTCTTTTTATACACTTACTACAGCCTTACTATACATTCACAATAGTTTTACTATACACTTACTACAGTCTTACTAGACACTTACCATAGTCTTAGTATACACTTACTATAGTCTTACTATACACTTACTATAGTCTTTTAATACACTTACTATGCCTTACTATACACTTACTATAGTCTAACTACACACTTACTATAGTCTTTTTATACACTTGCTATCGTCTTATGATGCACTTAGTATATCTTACTATACACTTACTAAAGTTTTACTACAGACTTACTATAGTCTTACTACACACTATAGTTTTTCTATACACTTAGTATAGTCTTACTGTACACTTACTATATTATTATTATAGTCTTAATATACACTCATTATAGTCTTACGAGACACTTAATATAGTCTTACTATACACTTACTATAGACTTACTATGCACTTATATTACTCCTACTATACAATTACTAGTCTTTTTTATATACTTACTATAGTCTTACCATACACTTATTATAGTCTTTTAATACACGTACTATAGCCTTACTATACACTAGTCTTACTACACACTTACCGTAGTCGCTGTACACTTAATATACTCGTACTATAGTCTTAATATACTTACTATTGTCTTAGTATAGTCTCATTATATACTTACTATAGTCTTATTATAGTCTTACTATAGTCTTATTATATACTTACTATAGTCTTATTATACACTTACTATAGACTTACTATACACTTATATTAGTCTTACTATACAATTACTATAGTAGTGTTTTTATACCTACTATAGTCTTAGTATACACTTCCTACACACAGTATACTCTTACTTTACACTTACTATAGTCTTTTTATACAATTACGATACTATTACTATACACATATTTGTCTTACTATACACTTACTATAGTCTTTTTATACACTTAAGATAGCCTTATATACACTTACTATAGTATTACTATACAATTAATATAGTCTTTTAATATACTCACTTTAGCCTTACTATACACTTATTATAGTCTTACTACACACTTACTATAGTCTTACTATAGTACTATACTATACACTTACTGTAGTCTTACTATACACTTATTATAGTCTTACAAGACACTTAATATATTCTTACTATTCACTAACTATAGTCTTTTAATACACTTACTATAGCCTTACTATACACTTACTATGGTCGTATTATACTCTTACTATACATTTACTATAGTCTTACTATACACTTACTATAGTCTTAATATAGTCTTATTGTATACTTACTATACTGTAGTTCTTACTATAGTCTTATTATAAACTTACTATACACTTATAGTCTTACTATACACTTAATATAGTCTTACTATACACTTACTATAGACTTACTATACACTTATATTAGTCTTACTATACAATTACTGTAGTCTTTTATACACTTACTATCGTCTTACTATACATTTATTAAAGACTTTCTATACACTTAGTATAGTCTTACTGNCACTTACTATCGTCTTACTATACATTTATTAAAGACTTTCTATACACTTAGTATAGTCTTACTGTACCCTTACTATAGTCTTACTATACTCTTTTTATAGTCTTGCTATACACTTACTATAGTCTTGCTATACACTTACTATAGTCGTACTATAGTCTTACTATACACTTACTGTAGTCTTACTATACACTTATTATAGTCTTACTATACACTTACTATAGTCTTACTATACACTTATATTAGTCTTACTATACAATTACTAGTCTTTTTTATACACTTACTGTAGTCTTACTGTACACTTATTATAGTCTTACTATGCACTTACTAGTCTTACTATACATTTACTTTAGTCTTTTAATACACTTAGTATAGCTTTACTATACACTTACTATAGTCTAAGTACACACTTACTATTCTTTTTATACACTTATTATCGTCTTATGATACACTTAGTGTAGTCTTACTATACACTTACTAAAGTCTTACTACAGACTTACTGTAGTCTTACTACACATTTACTATAGTCTTACTATACACTTACTATAGTCTTACTATAGTCTTATTATATACTTACTATAGTCTTACTAGACACTTACTGTAGTCTTACTATACACTTACTATAGTCTTACTATACATTTACTATAGTATTTTAATACACTTACTATAGTCTTATAGTCTTACTACACACTTACTATAGTCTTACTATACACTTAATATAGTCTTACTATACACTTACTATAGACTTACTATACACTTATATTAGTCTTACTATACAATTACTATAGTCTTTTTTATACACTTACTATCGCCTTACTATACATTTATTAAGGATTTTCTCTACACTTAGTATAGTCTTACTGTACACTTACTATAGTTTTACTATGCACTTTTTATAGTCTTGCTATACACTTACTATAGACTTGCTATACACTTACTATAGTCGTACTATAGTCTTATACACTTACTGTAGTCTTACTATACACTTACTATAGTCTTACTATAGTCTTATATACTTACTATACTGTAGTTCTTACTATAGTCTTTTTATAGTCTTACAATACACTTATAGTCTTACTAGACACTTAATATAGTCTTACTATACACTTACTATAGACTTACTATACACTTATATTAGTCTTACTATACAATTACTATAGTCTTTTTTATACACTTACTATCGCCTTACTATACATTTATTAAGGATTTTCTCTACACTTAGTATAGTCTTACTGTACACTTACTATAGTTTTACTATGCACTTTTTATAGTCTTGCTATACACTTACTATAGACTTGCTATACACTTACTATAGTCGTACTATAGTCTTATACACTTACTGTAGTCTTACTATACACTTACTATAGTCTTACTAGACACTTAATGTAGTCTTACTATACACTTGCTATAGTCTTTTAACACACTTACTATAGCCTTACTATATACTTACTATCGACTTATGATACACTTAGTATAGTGTTACTACACACTTACTATAATCTTACTACACACTTACGATAGTCTTAGTATACCTTTACTATAATATTACTGTACACTTACTATAATCTTACTATACACTTACTANTCTTAGTATACCTTTACTATAATATTACTGTACACTTACTATAATCTTACTATACACTTACTATAGCCTTACTATACACTTACTATTGTCTAAGTACACACTATAGTCTTCTTATAAACTTACTACAGTCTTACTATAGTCTTACTATACACTTACTATAGTCTTACAATACACTTACTGTAGTTCTTACTATAGTCTTATTATTGTCTTACTAGACACTTAGTATAGTCTTACTATACACTTACTGTAGTCTTACTATACATTTATAGTCGTAATAGACACTTACTATAGCCTTACTATACACTTACTATAGTTTAAGTACACACTTACTAGTCTTTTTATACACTTACAGTCGTCTTATGATACATTTAGTATAGTCTTACTATACACTTACTAAAGTCTTACTGCAGACTTACTATAGTCTTACTACACACTTACTATAGTCTTACTATACACTTTACTATAGTCTTACTATACACTTAATATAGTCTTTTTTTATACTTACTATAGTCTCACTATACACTTACCATAGTCTTAGTATACACTTCTTACACACTTAGTATAGTCTTACTGTACACTTACTATAGTTCTTACCTTACACTTTAGTTTTACTACAGTCTAGTTTTACTAGACACTTAATATAGTCTTACTATACAATTACTAGTCTTTTTTATACACTTACTATAGTCTTACTAAACACTTAAAATAGTTTTACTATACACTTACTCTAGTCTTACCTTACACTTATACTTTTACTAGACACTTAATATAGTGTTACTATACACTTACTACAGTCTTACTATACACTTATATTAGTCTTACTATACAATTACTAGTCTTTTTTATACACTTACTATAGTCTTAGTATACACTTATTATAGTCTTACTAGACACTTAATATAGTCTTACTATACACTTACTATACACTTATATTAGTCTTACTATACAATTACTATAGTCTTTTTCATACACTTACTATAGTCTTACTATACATTTACTCTAGTCTTTTAATACACTTACTGTAGCCTTACTATACACTTAGTACAGTCTTATTATACACTTACTATAGTCTTTTTTCACACTAACTATAGCCTTACTATAGATTTACTAGTCTTACTATACACTTACTATAGTCTTACTATACACATACTATAGTCTTACTATAGTCTTATTATATACTTACTATAGTCTTACTAGACACTTACTATAGTCTTAGTATACCTTTACTATAATATTACTGTTCACTTACTATAACCTTACTATACACTTACTATAGTATTTTAATACACTTACTATACACTTACTATAGTCTACACACTTACTAGTCTTTTTATACACTTACTATCGTCTTATGATACACTAAGTATATAAAGTCTTACTACAGACTTAATATAGTCTTACTATACACTTACTATAGTTTTACTATACACTTACTATAGTCTTACTATACAATTATATTAGTCTTACTATACAGTTACTAGTCTTTTTTATTCACTTACTGTAGTCTTACTGTACACTTATTATAGTCTTACTAGGCACTTAATATAGTCTTACTATACACTTACTATACACTTACATTAGTCTTACTATACAATTACTATAGTCTTTTTTATACACCTACTATACTTTTACTATACATTTATTATAGTTTTTCTATACACTTAGTATAGTCTTACTATACACTTACTACAGTCTTATTATACACTTACTATAGTCTTTTTACACACTAACTATAGCCTTACTATAGATTTACTAGTCTTACTATATACTTACTATAGTCTTACTATACACTTACTATAGTCTTAGTATACATTTACTATAATATTACTGTACACTTACTATAGTCTTACTACAGTCTTACTATACACTTACTATCTACACACTTACTATAATCTTTTTATATACTTACTACAGTCTTACTATAGATTTACTAGTCTTACTATACACTTACTATAGTTATAGTATACACTTATCATAGTCTTAGTATACATTTACTATAATCTTACTGTACACTTACTATAGTCTTACTATACACTTGCTATAGTCTTTTAATACACTTAGTCTTACTATACACTTACTACAGACTTACTATAGTCTTACTACACACTTACTATAGTCTTACTACACACTATAGTCTTTCTATACACTTACTATAGACTTACTATAGTCTTATTATATAATTACTATACTGTAGTTCTTACTATAGTCTTACTATACACTTATAATCTTACTAGATGCTTAATATAGTCTTACTATACACTTACTATAGACTTACTATACACTTATATTAGTCTTACTATACAATTACTATAGTCTTTTTTATACACTTACTATCGTCTTACTATACATTTATTAAAGATTTTCTATACACTTAGTATAGTCTTACTGTACACTTACTATAGTCTTACTATTCACTTGCTATAGTCTTTTAATACACTTAGTCTTACTATACACTTACTACAGACTTACTATAGTCTTACTACACACTTACTATAGTCTTACTACACACTATAGTCTTTCTATACACTTACTATAGACTTACTATAGTCTTATTATATAATTACTATACTGTAGTTCTTACTATAGTCTTACTATACACTTATAATCTTACTAGATGCTTAATATAGTCTTACTATACACTTACTATAGACTTACTATACACTTATATTAGTCTTACTATACAATTACTATAGTCTTTTTTATACACTTACTATCGTCTTACTATACATTTATTAAAGATTTTCTATACACTTAGTATAGTCTTACTGTACACTTACTATAGTCTTACTATTCACTTTTTATAGTCTTGCTATACACTTACTATAGTCTTGCTATACACTTACTGTAGTCTTACTATACACTTATTATAGTCTTACTAGACACTTAATGTAGTCTTACTAATACACTTGCTATAGTCTTTTAATACACTTACTATAGCCTTACCATATACTTACTATTGTCTTATGATTCACTTAGTATAGTCTTACTATACACTTACTATACACTTATATTAGTCTTACTATACAATTACTATAGTCTTTTTATGCACTTACTATAGTCTTTTTATACACTTACTATAGTCTTACTATACACTTACTATACACTTATATTAGTCTTACTATACAATTACTATAGTCTTTTAATACACTTACTATAGCCTTACTATACTCTTATTATAGTCTAAGTACACACTTACTAGGCTTTTTATACACTTACTATCGTCTTATGATACACTTAGTATNATAGTCTAAGTACACACTTACTAGGCTTTTTATACACTTACTATCGTCTTATGATACACTTAGTATTGTCTTACTATACACTTACTATAGTTTTACTATACACTTACTATAGCCTTACTATAGTCTTATTATATACTTACTATAGTCTTACTAGACACTTACTGTACTCTTACTATACACTTACTAAAGTCTTACTACAAATTTACTATAGTGATACTACACACTTACTATAATCTTACTACACACTTACTATAGTCTTACTATACACTTAATATAGTTTTAGTATACCTTTACTATAATATTACTGTACACTTAGTATAACCTTACTATACACTTACTATAGTCTTTAAATTCACTCACTATACACTTACTATAGTCTAAGTACACACTTACTATAATCTTTTTACATACTTATTACAGTCTTATAGTCTTACTATAGTCTTACTATAGTCTTACACTACATTTACTATGGTCGTATTATACTCTTACTATACACTTATTATAGTCTCACTATACACTTACTATAGTTCTTACTATAGTCTTATTATTGTCTTACTATACACNTTATTATAGTCTCACTATACACTTACTATAGTTCTTACTATAGTCTTATTATTGTCTTACTATACACTTACTATAGTCTTACTATATAATTTCTATAGTCTTTTTTATACACTTACTATAGTCTTAATATACATTTATTATAGTCTTTCTATACACTTAGTATAGTCTTACTATTCACTTACTATAGTCTTGCTATACACTTCCTATAGTCTTTTTACACACTTACTATAGCCTTACTATAGATTTACTAGTCTTAGTATACACTTACTACAGTCTTACTATACACTTACTATAGTCTTATTATATTCTTACTATACACTTATTATAGTCTAAGTACACACTTACTAGTCTTTTTATACACTTACTGTCGTCTTATGATACACTTAGTATNTAGTCTAAGTACACACTTACTAGTCTTTTTATACACTTACTGTCGTCTTATGATACACTTAGTATAATCTTACTATACACTTAGTATAATCTTACTATACACTTACTAAAGTCTTACTACAGAATTACTATAGTCTTACTACACACTTACAATACTCTTACTACACACTTACTATACACTTACTATTGTCTTTCTAAACACTTACTATAGGCTTTCTATACACTTACTATAGTCTAACTATACATTTACTATAGTCTTACTATACACTTAATATAGTCTTTTTATATACTTACTATAGTCTTACTATACACTGACTATAGTCTTACTACACACTTACCATAGTCTTAGTATACACTTACTAGGCTTTTTATACACTTACTATCGTCTTATGATACACTTAGTATAGTCTTACTATACACTTACTAAAGTCTTACTACAGACTTACTATAGTCTTACTATACACTTACTATAGTCTTACTATACACTTATTATAGTCTCACTATACACTTACTATAGTTCTTACTATAGTCTTATTATTGTCTTACTATACATTTACTATAGTCTTCCTATATAATTACTATAGTCTTTTTTATACACTTACTATAGTGTTAATATACATTTATTATAGTCTTTCTATACACTTAGTATAGTCTTACTATTCACTTAACTATAGTCTTGCTATACACTTACTATAGCCTTTTTACACACTTACTATAGCCTTACTATAGATTTACTAGTCTTAGTATACACTTACTATAGTCTTACTATACACTTACTATCGTCTTAGTATACATTTACTATAATCTTACAGTAAACTTACTACAGTCTTACTATACACTTACTATAGTCTTACGATACACTTAATATAGTATTTTTATACACTTACTATATTCTTACTACACACTTACTATAGTCTTACTATACACTTACTATAGTCTTATATACTTTCTATACTGTAGTTCTTACTATAGTCTTATTATATTCTTACTATACATTTATTATAGTCTTACTATACACTTAATATAGTCTTACTATACACTTACTATAGACTTACTATACACTTATATTAGTCTTACTATACAATTCCTATAGTCTTTTTATACACCTACTATAGTCTTACTATATACTTACTATAGACTTATTATACACTTATATTAGTCTTACTATACAATTACTATAGTCTTTTTACACACTTACTAAACTATTACTATACACATATTTGTCTTACTATACACTTACTATGATCTTTTTATACACTTACTATAGCCTTACAATACACTTATTAGTCTTACTATACACTTACTATAGTCTAAGTACACACTTACTAGTCTTTTTATACACTTACTATCGTCTTATGATACACTTAGTATAGTCTTACTATACACTTACCACAGTCTTACTACAAACTTACTATACTCTTTTTATACACTTACTTGCTATACACTTACTACAGTCTTATTATAGTCTTACTATAGTCTTATTATACATTTACTATGCACTTACTATAGACTTACTATACACTTATATTAGTCTTACTATACAACTACTATAGTGTTTTTATACACCTACTACGGTCTTACTATACACTTCCTACACACTTAGTATACTCTTACTTTACACTTACTATAGTCTTTTTATACACTTACGATAGCCTTATATACACTTACTATAGTATTACTATACAATTAATAGTCTTTTTATAGACTTACTATAGCCTTATTATACATTTATTATAGTCTTACTACACATTTACTATAGTATTTTATATACTTACTATAGTCTTACTGTAGTCCTACTACACACTTACTGTAGTCTTACTATATACTTAATATGGTCGTACTATAGTCTTACTATACACTTACTATAGGCTTACTATAGTCCTACTACACTTATTATAGTTCTTACTATAGTCTTATTATAGTCTTATTTGACACTTACTGTGGTCTTTTTATACACCTACTATAGTCTTACTATACACTTNGCTTACTATAGTCCTACTACACTTATTATAGTTCTTACTATAGTCTTATTATAGTCTTATTTGACACTTACTGTGGTCTTTTTATACACCTACTATAGTCTTACTATACACTTCTTACACAGTATACTCTTACTATACACTTACTATGGTCTTACTAGACACTTACTATACACTTATATTGGTCTTACTATACAATTACTATAGTCTTTTTTATACACTTACTGAAGTCTTACTACAGTCTTACTATGGTCTTACTATACACTTACCATAGTCTTAGTATGCACTTACTATGGTCTTTCTGTACACTTACTATAGTCTTGCTATACACTTAATATAGTCGTACTATAGTCTTAGTATACACTTAATAGTTTTTTAAGCACTTACTATAGACTTACTATACACTTACTATAGTCTAAGTACACACTTACTAGTCTTTTTATACACTTACTATTGTCTTATGATACACTTACTAAAGTCTTACTACAGGCTTAATATAGTCTTACTACACACTAGTCGTACTATACACTTACTATAGTCTTACTGTACACTTACTATAGTGTTTTTATACACTTACGATAGCCTTACTATATACTTACTATGTAGTATTACTATACAATTAATATCTTTTTATAAACTTGCTATAACCTTACTGTACACTTACTATAGTCTCACTACACACTTACTCTAGTCTTTTTATACATTTACTATAGTCTTACTATACACTTATAGTCTTTATACACTTACTATAGTTTTAGTATACACTTACTGTAGTCTTTNTACTATAGTCTTACTATACACTTATAGTCTTTATACACTTACTATAGTTTTAGTATACACTTACTGTAGTCTTTCTATAACTTACTATAGTCTTAATATAATTTACTAGTCTTTATATAATAAATGTAGTATATGCACATATACTAGTAAATGTACAAATGTGTACATATACTATGTGCACGTCTTTTTATGTAGTAAATGTACTATATGTACTATGTACTTAAATATAGTAAATGTACTATAGTATGTTTATACACTTACTATAACCTTATACATTTACTGTAGACTTACTATACACTTACGTAAGTGTATAGTAAGACTACCATAAGTGTATTAGTAAGACTATACAATACAATTACTATTGTCTTACCATACACTTAGTGTAGTCTTATAGTAAGTGTATAATAAGACTTTAATAAGTGCATAATAAGATTATAGTAAGAATATATTAAGATTATAGTAACACTATACTAAGTGCATAATAAAACTATATTAATTGTGTACTAAGACTATATTAAGTGTATAGGAAGCTATAGTAAGGTAAAGTAAGTTATGGACGAAAATGCAAGCACGCTTGTTGCAGCACCACCTTCAGGCCAATCTGCATATTTTGTTTTCCTGAGTAGTGGGTGAGATGTTGAACCAATTTGTTAAATTTTTATTGCCGTAATATTTACAACGTTTAAGAAATGCTTAAACCAAAATTTGTAAAAAATTCAAAATGGCGAACAAGGTATGAGTTGGAAAGGGTTGTGGCTTAAATGGATAGATGCATCTTAGCCCAAGGAATACAGAGAAAAGAATTTTGATTCTACGATCTACGGTTTAGAAGTTATTGATGAAAGTTTACTGTGGGTGTTATAGCGCCCCCATCAGGTCAATTTGTGATTCATTTTGCACATATGTCTGTAGTAAACATGTCCACCAAGTTTGGTTACAGTAAATTAATTCCTTCAGGAGATATACCACATGTACAATTAGCCACGCCTACAACTTTCTCAGCCAATTGCAGCAAAATGATTCAGAGTATCAAAAAACTGAAATGGTACTGTTTTCCAGCTTGGGCCAGACATGCCACATGCAAATTTTGGTGATCAATGAGCCAAAATTGGAGGCGGAGATACGAAAAAACTGTTTTCAGAAACAATTCAAAATGGGAGAAAATCTAGTTGTGGGGGAAGAGTTTGGAATATACCATTGGATGCATATAGATCCAGGGAAAAAAGAATTTTGATCGGTTGATGACTCAGTTTTTTCCCCAGACGTGTTTAACAAACATGTCCACCTGGGTTACATGAGATTGTGGTATATTTCCTTCAGGAAATATACCACATTTTATAGCAGATGTTGTAAAATTAGCCATGCCTACAACTTTGTCAGCCAGTTGCAGCAAAACAGTAAAGAATATGAAAAAATCTAAAATGGTACTTTTTTTTTTTCGGCTTGGTCCAAACATGTCATATGCAAATTGTGGTGATGATTGAGCCAAAACTGGAGGAGGAGGAAGACAAAACTGTTTCAGAAACAATTCAAAATGGCAGAAAATTTAGTCAGGCATAAATGGGCGTGGCCTTTATGGATAGATGCATATAGTTCCAATCAAAGGTAAAAATTTTGATTCTAGGACTTGCGGTTCAAAAGTTATAGGCCAATATATGCAAAAATTTTGAATTTCTTATTACTGCGCCACCCTCAGGCCGATCAGTTTACATTTTGTCACCAGAGTAGTGCTGAAGTTTTTGTAGCTAACTGAAGTTGCTGTGGGAGATGAAGCCATGGAGAGATTTGTGAACAACATATGCTATTCCTTTATAATGGAGGCAATCTTCATTCAATCTAAGTTAGTTCTTACAGATCACACCGTGCCACTCAAAAAGGTACTATAGCATTACGTTCTACACAAAGTATATATTTAGCCATGATCCAGAATGTGCTTGTTAGTTCTGCAAGTATTGTTGCTGCTTCATGATTTTCTAAACTGGACAATTTTATTTCTACAACATCTTAAAAAAAAAAAAATCCCTCAAGCCATATTTGTACTTTGGTAAACTAACAGAAATGTTGCCAAGACAACAAAACAACTCCTGCCAGGACTTGAACCTGGTACTTCCATGTACAGAATGGATGCGTTACCATGATACACCACAGGAGTTTGGTGTGAGCTTGCTGCAACATTCTACAGGAACCTAAAGCTCAGGCTGCTGGTGATGTTAAAGCGCCTCTAATGCAAAAACACCAAGTCAGCCTGGAAAGCTGAAATCTAACATTTAGAGAAGCAAGAATGATACTCTGCAAAACAGCAAGCAAGTTCTGGATGACAGGTTACCAGTTTATATAAAAACACAAAGTGCATGTGGCCTATTTTGACACTGTCCATACAAGTGATTTGTTCCATAAATGTAGAAATCTGAGAAGAGTTTAGCATTGTTCGGGATGCCACTGCAGAGTATCTTAAAACAAATGAGTCACAAGGCTGACAATTTTATGCCAATAAATTATAGTGCAAAAATCACTTTATTAGTTTACCTACAACACTGGAAAAAAAAAAATTTATTTCTGCACAAGCAAAAGTATCAGTCATTTTTATCCACTGGGTGGGTTTGGCCCACTCAGTTTCACCAGAGCCCCGTTTGCCAGAACATTTCCAGGTGAATCCAGACAGGTCTCTATGGCAACCATAGCAACTGGGTAGCAAGGTAAGCTACCTGCTACAACTCACCTTGTCTGGCAAGCCTGTACTTTGCCTGTTTCCACCTCCCACGGCGAGGACGCGGGGTTGGATTTTGGGAGGCATAAATTTGGACTAATTAACATTACTTGCCATCCTGGCTCACAATTCAAATTTTCACCAAAATTTGCCAATTTCAGTTTTTTGGATTATATATCAATGTCATTATTTACTGCCAATTTTTTTCCAAGTCAGTTGTAAAGTAGTTGAAGTTTTAATTATTTTTAATAGCTGCCAAATTGGGCCACTTCAATTTGTCATTTTTTGTCCATTAAATGAGAGAAATGCATCCATAAATTGCGAGAAATTTGTCCGAGAGAAATGCGTCCATGAATTGGGAGAAATTCATCCATGAGAGAAATGTGTCCAGAAGATGCAAGAAATGAGTCCATATATTGGGAGAAAATCATCCATGGAAAAAATTTATCCAGGAGAAATGTCAAATGCGAGAAGTTCCTCCATAAAATGTGAGAAATTCATACGAGAGAAATGTGTCCACAAATTGCAAGAAACTCGTCCATAAAATGTGAGAAATTCATCCATGAGAAAAATGCCAAATGAAAAAAAAAAAAAAAAAAAAAAAAAAAAAAAAAAAAAAAAAAA
>VXCM01004228.1:0-20000 GCA_014773175.1 Lucifuga dentata
TCCATGGAGGATGAAGCTATCTGATAAAAACATTATACATACTCAAACAGTTCACTTTCTGAATTCAGGACATGAAAACACACTAAGTGCGTTTGATAGTCTGCAACTGCAAATGAATAAAACAAACAATCTGATACAGGCCATATTCTAATGTATTCTATGTCATTATCATTTTGTGTTGAGAACACTGATGGATTATAAGACAAATGTAACATACTTAACTCTTGATGGGTATGTAGAAATGCAAAAATACAGATTTCTCTATTTTGTCATCATGTTTACATCTTATATTCTTATAATCTGCAGTAATTCCACTATTGTGTGTCTTATCTGGATTCACAAAAACCTCCATGAGCCAATGTACATTTTCATTGCTGCTTTATTACTGAACTCTGTTTTTTTTTAGCACTGCTATCTACCCAAAGCTTTTGATCGACTTTTTATCTAAAAAACAGATCATATCTCATCCAGCATGTCTCTGCCAATTTTTTATGTATTATACTTTTCTAATGTCATAATTTGTGCTGTTGTCTGTCATGGCTTATGACAGGTATGTATCTATATGTAAACCTCTGCAATATCCAAATATCATGACAAAAACAACTATAAGTATCTTAGTGGTTTTAGCTTGGATTTTACCTGCTTGTCAGGTTGCAGTGGCAGTGTTGTTGAATGTTAACAAACATCTCTGCAGCTTGACCTTGAAAGCGATTTTTTGTAACAATGCATTGTATAAGCTTCCTTGTGTGACATCAAAAGCAGTGACTGTATACGGTGTGATTGTTTTGATAAACTGTACAATTCTCCCTTTGCTTTTCATACTTTTTACATACACAAAGATACTTATAATATCATACAGAAGCAGTAGAGATGTGAGGAAAAAAGCTGCACAGACCTGTTTACCACACCTGCTGGTTTTAATCAGNGTAGAGATGTGAGGAAAAAAGCTGCACAGACCTGTTTACCACACCTGCTGGTTTTAATCAGCATTTAATTTTTTTCCACATATGAAATTATTATAATTAGAGTGCAATCAGATGTACCAAAGACCGCACGTTTAATAATGACTTTACAAGTGCTTTTGTATCATCCTCTGTTTAATCCAATCATATATGGCCTAAAANAATAATGACTTTACAAGTGCTTTTGTATCATCCTCTGTTTAATCCAATCATATATGGCCTAAAAATTAAAGAAATTTATAATCACCTTAAGAAGTTGTTCTGTCAAGCCTGATTAAACTAATGTAACTCACCATATAGTCATTTGTTCTGTAGTGCTCAGAATACATTTATTGCAAGAGATAGTTTTAATGACTAAAACCAAAGAGCTGTCTTCTGTCTTAATAACATGTCGACTTATCAATTTCATGTACTGTAGTTGTTCAAATATCCAACCTTTATATACCTTCAAGTAATTGTTTCAGTCTGAAATGTTCATATGATTGGAAAAAACCATTGCAAAGCAGAACCCTGTAATATGCATTTCATGTCATATTTACATCTTTTTTCCTGTTGATAAAATTGAGAAGGTCATGGTGAAGATTAAGTGTATTTCTATAGTACAATTTCATAGAATATTATTTCAAGCTTATAAAATATACATAATGACAAAAATACAGATACAGATGCATTTATTTACACATATACAATGTTATAGCATCAATTCATTTTATTAAGAAAGTAAAACAGCCTTTAAGTGTTTATGAACTTTTTGCATGTCTAACCCCTCTGTTTTATTTGTTATTGTTCATCAAAGGTGTAATTTACTAATCGTTAACCACATGCATCATGTCCTCTTTGAGTCTGGATCTACAGTGTGTTGCTGCTGTCTTTTTCTAACATTAGAGCTGATCTGCAGAATCCAGAGCAGCTGGTAGGACTTTTTTGTGTATGCTGACGTCTGTTGTTACTGAAAAGTTGTTTCTTATTCATGAACTATGTTATTTTTATTATTGAGTCTCTTCCTTCAATATAGCAGCTTTTTAACTCAAAAATGCTGAACAGCATTGGTAGTTGGTTCAGAAGAATTTGGATCATGTTCCCATTAAAGAAAAACTGTGACTCGACTGAACCATATTCCTGAAAAGGGTTTTGGTGTAGTGGTTTTAGTTTATCCCAAGTGTGATTGCTGTGCTGAGACCCACTCAAACGAATCACCCAGTGTTCACCTAAACTAAACCATGTAAACCTCATGTAGAAAAAACCCTGTGCCAACATGGACAGACATGACAAAAAGATTCACATAATACAAACATGAGACATTATTACACTAATGCTGGATTCACATGTTGATGGTAGAAAAAAAGCCCTGCAGGTCATTATAGTGGAAATCACTCTCAACTGCAGAGGCAGACGACTATAGTAGACATAGAAAGGTTTCCATAGAAATTCACATTCAGTATTGGAGAATGCGTTCGCGTTTTAGGATCTTGCACAATCTTATGTTACATAAAAAACAGGAAAAAAAACAGGAAAGGTCTGACTCTAGGACCGTTTTACAGTATATGATCATTTAAAGAAAGGCAGGGAGGCAGACACGTGGGTTCATCCCATTTTACAGGATCACAGACTGCATCCATCCTCAAGAACTGAGGATGGATGCAGAGATATTCAGGGGATAGTTAAGACTGTCAATAACCAGTTGGATCACTTGACTGAATTTGTCAGTGTGCTACAACTAGCTATTAAGTTCAGGTGGCGATTACTTTTTCACTCAGGCCTTGCTGGTATTACATAACTTTTTTTTTTTTTTTTTTTTNTTTTTTTTTTTTTTTTTTGCTTTGTTTTATGTTAGATTTTGTGTGAAGATATGACATAGTTTATTATGAGATACACACATAGAAGAAATCAGAAGGGAATCAAGTACTTTTTCACAGCACTGTATGTCTCTACCACTAATGCTCATTTGTACAGTATACCAGAAGTTCTCTCTGAGTACAGTTTTAATGAGATTAATTAAATTCACAGTGAAATTAGCAAACTGGCCTGTCCTGCACAGATTAACCTGAGATACCTGCTGCAGGTACAGAAACACAATCTCCCCTCAGCCTACATCTTGTTGCTATATGATATATTTGTTTCCCAGGATTCAAGATTAATCTGGCCATATCCACAGACACATGATGTACCATCATCAAATGATCTGAACAGGCTGATACCTAGCACTGTTGGGAGCTTTAACTTGCAAGCCGTTACAGTGGCTTGCAAGTTAAAGATTCCAATAAATTCATTTTCAAATATGAATATAAAATGTTTATGTGAAACAGCAAGATAATCCTTCTGTGATCTTGGCGTGAATATCTTGAATAGATCTTGTCATAAATGGCAAAGCAAAAGCAAAATTTTATGCAAATATGTCTTAACAGAAGTGTGTTATCCCCGTGCAGTCTGCATTGCATACAAAACCCTTAAACCTTTGTGACTGCTGTGCATGCATTAAAAAAAAAAAAAAAAANAAAAAAAAAAAAAAAAGTACTCATTGGTATTGAGCTTCCTAAAACAGCTGCACCCAATCTAGATTGATTTACATGTGCAAATTCAACATGACATAAACACAATACAGCACTGGACAAAAGTATTGCACCCCCTCAGTGTGTTTTTGTGTAAACTTTTCTTTGAGTTAACATACCACTCCAAACATAACCAAATGTATTTTATTTTAGTGTGTTAGAGTAAGTACAACTAAAAAAAAACAAAAAAACAATAGCTGTTAATAGAGTTAAGTGGGAAGACACTTTTGACATGTTAAGATTTGAAGAAGAATACTAATATTATTAGCAGAGATCAAACAGGAAGTTAAACATCTTCTTTGAGGTAGGGTCAGAGGTCAAATGGTTTCCACATGTTTTCACTGACTTGCAGAAATATTGTAGTCATATTACCTCTCTGAAATCCAAATTTAAGTCTAAAGAATAGTTGAATATTCTGAACAAATACTCAACTACTTGTAAAACACCAATAAGTGAATTTTGTTGTGTTTGGAGTGGTACTTTGGTAAAGTTTACACAAAAATACAGGGGGTGACATACTTTTGGCNTGTTGTGTTTGGAGTGGTACTTTGGTAAAGTTTACACAAAAATACAGGGGGTGACATACTTTTGGCCAGCGCTGTAGGTGTCACATTGACACTGTGAGGACAGTTAGCCTTTTATCAGCAGGAGTTAACTGACAAAACATAGCTGTTTAAAAACATGGTGCAGCTATTTATGAAGGTTATTTATGAAGTGGTCCTTCATAAATAGCATAATAGATTTTGATTAATGTTTAACGTACATTGCAGTATATCATTCAAATCATGTCTGTTTTAAACATATTAAATTGCTTTGGTGACTCATCATGTAGATAAATAAAGATGTAAATGCAATTTATCTCAACTCAGGTCTTTATCCTGCACAGCTTTGAAGCTCTTACTTTTGCACTTCATTGCTGAAAGTAATCTGATATAATATTATATATAAATTCTACTGGACTTGGTTCCCTTGTGGGGAATATTCACACATAATATATGTACATTTGCTGTGCTAATGACAGAAATGGAATGACAGCTGTTTGGCACACATCATAAACTCATGAGTGATAGTAATTTCTTTGTGATTTTATTTATTCTGTTTATTCACCTTTTAAAGTAAACACTAAATACACATCATATAAATTATATGAAGTATTACAAATACAGACTTTCACAGAATGGGAAACTCCAAACCCAGTCTTACAGCTTCTAGAAGCTGTAAGACTGTAAGACCAAAGGTAAAACCAAAGGTTTTACCTTTTACCTTTTACTGTAAGACCAAAGGTAAAAGAGGAAAGTTCTTGGTACCCATCAGTAATTGACATTAGTATTATTATTATTATCTGTTTTTTATTAGCATTTTAACTTTTCGAATATGTATTTATTAGGCTTCTAAATCTTGTTGCCCACTGTGCACTTGCAGGTTTTTGTTTCTTCTGCTGTATTTGGTGTTCTGCATGAACTCATATTGTTGTTTGCTGATCTACATGCTTTTTAATTGCCCCTTGAGGGATTGATAAAGTACTTTTGAATTGAACTGAACAGCAATACCGCTGTTTTTCAATTTGATCCCACACCAGATGATACCGAGGTCAATATTGCGATACCAGTACCGATACCGATACTTCAAAGAGTCTTTTTGCTTAGATGAGAAAGGGAAATCTGTGAAAACCGTTACATGTAGACATTAGTCCTTTGAAATGTCTAATTAATTGTGCCAAAGATACTGTAAGTCTTCTTTGCCTTATTTATTGACAGAAGTTAAGTTTTTTTTTTTTTTTTAAATTTTTTACTTTTAATTTTTTTGTCCAATAACGTACGGTCTTCTGACACATGTCACATTTTGCTTCATTGCAGTTTACAAGGCTAAAATAAGTCCAAACACTTTGCTTTCTTTCTGCCATTTCCTCACAAATATGGCCTGGCTGCTGGCTAGTGTGATGCTCAGTCCATGGAGGGGGGGGGCAGAGAGAGAGAGAGAGAGAGAGAGAGAGAGAGATTGTACAAGTCACAAGTGCACAAAGAAAAGTAGTTCCTTAGCAGTAGTTTCATCATACTTTCACAATCATTTGCAAAAATATTTACAAAAATATTTCTTAATTAAAACATGTAAACTCGATATTTTTAATGTGAAAATCGATTTTTAAAGTAAGACGTCAGTATCATAAGAATCGATATTTTGGTATCGATCCGCCCATCCTTAATCTGAACACGGCTAGTAGAGTTGTCCAATATTTTTCTTGTATCAAGTCACTGTGTTAGATTTTTATTGAAACTAAAGGAAGTTAGATATTTAGACAGTTATCAAAGACTTTAAGTAACCATGTAACCTCACACAGCCACTCTCTCTCTCTCTCTCTCTCTCTCTCTCTCTCTCTCTCTCACTCTACTTCTCAGTTCTCTTCCGCTGCAAGATAACCAAGTCCTAATCATCAAGTTTGTGTATATTTTACTAATATGTCCTTACTGTAAACTCTGAGACATGTCATGACCTGGAGACGTCAGTGTTCATATAGTCAAAGAAATTTCTGCTTATACTTTTCTCTCCATGAATAAGCAGGCCAAATGTATAAAGATGCGCTGCTGTTTATTGAGTAATCAGACAATAAACTTGGATTTAAAAAAAAAAAAAATTATGCTAAATATTCATTATGTAACAGACTTGTAAAATCCACACAGGATAAGTTATTCAGTAATGTTCTAGTAAATTAATATGCTGTAAGCTGCATGTGGTTAGGAGTGGGTGCATCGCTGGCTCCACACTGTGCAGCAGCAGAGGGTGCTGTGTGAATGGAGAAGAGCCAGAGGAACTACCACACTTACCATTTAAAGGACCATACTGGTGGTGGATGATTTGTACATAGTGTCAGTATTTTGTTTACAATATTGGTGCTGGTGGCAGCAGTTGCAGCAGCATCGGTCTCTTTCCCCTCAACTTTTCATCAACAAGTTTATATTTTTAAGGTTTTTTATTTTTCTTTTTAGTTTGACAACTTGATACACAAAGTGTTTGGTGAGTTAATTGGCTGTGGGAATAAGGGAGACAGGTGAGCAGAGGTGGACAGCCTGTCCCTTGTGTAGGGTCATCGCCCTATGAGGCAATCTTAGACACCTACCAATCGATTTTCAACTAATTAACCCCCCCATGACCAGCCTGCCTCTCAGTGTGACCAACTCAGATATGGATGAATGGTAAATTTGTGAGATTGGTCTTAACATTCTAGTAATATAATAATAATAATAATAATAATAATAATAATCTGAGATTCTGCAGCTCTGTCCTCTTTCAATCTGTAGATTTGTTGCATGACTCAAGAGTTTCCTGCAGTAAATAAATAATTCAGTCTTCACATCAAACATGAATCTGTCTTTAAAGCATCATACAGGTGATGTCCTGTTTCACTTCACTAGCAGGAAGTTGAATCTGTAGCATCACGGTGGAAGTTGATGATGATCACACAGCATCATGGTTACTGCAGCAAACAGGATGATGAGGAGACACAGACTGAAGGGAAAACTTGTTTCAGTAAACTTAGGAGACTGAAAAGCTGATTCAGGTCAAATGTCACAAAGATGTTTAAGCCTCTGGACCCCAAGCACTTTCTGGGTGGTTTTTGCTCCTGTCACATTTTTTACTCATTGTGACAATGTCACTCATTTTTCACTGTACCTGCAAGTGCTGCACCTCTATGGAAACAGCACAATTGTGGTTAGAAGTAGGGAGAACTCAAAAATGTCCTTTGTGCAGTATAACAGTTATAATGTCATAAATCATAAAAAAAGAAACAACACAGGTTGAATTTTTTTTTTTTGTTTTTGAGAATTTATTTTACAAAAATTGAAAAAAGTATATAAGCTATTTACACAACATGTTTCCAAGTGCCCACATGTGTTTCCAATATTGGAAAAAAAAAAAAAAAAGNACATACTTTTTATAATGAACTACCATATAAACTCCACTATAAGCCGATCTCGACTATAAGCCCACCCCCCAAAGTTGCTCCATCAATTAATTTGTTTAGCAAATTAGCCTACCTTTATTTTCTGGGTGTTGTCATAGAATTCCTGTGATTTTCTGAAAATAATCCATGTATGGGTCGTGGCTGTTTTAAAACTTCCCCGCTTTAACGGGGCTTCTCTTCCTGACACACATGTTATGATAACATCGCTCTTGTTCTTTTCGTGGATTATTAATTTTCTAAATCACAACAACACAACATGAGGTGAGGTAAATAACTGTACCGCTGCCCCGTTCCTCCAGCTGAGCCTCTATAGATCCTCCGTGACAGAGCCGGTACGGATCATAACGGATCATAGCGGCACTTCACGAAGCCGGCTCTGATCAGTCAGCATATTAAAACTAATAACTTGTTTGATTTCACTTTTCCCAAATTAAATATTTNCTCTGATCAGTCAGCATATTAAAACTAATAACTTGTTTGATTTCACTTTTCCCAAATTAAATATTTGAAATATTTGATAATTAACCAAGAAATGGCTCTAACACCGGTACAGGTAAACATGATATTTATTTCAGCAGCTGATTACGCAAAATGTTAATAAGATGTTTATGTCAGGCGGCAGGTAGAGGACTCAGGAGCAGACATGACAGCCGAATCATAGTCCTTCTCAATTTTAATAATAAACATAAAAACACCCACAAGGGGAAACAAAGTACAAAAATCAAAGCGTAGAATAGCTAAAAATCACTAGACAAGCTAGGGAAAACACCAGTAATGTTTCGGCAGAAAAAATAAACAAAAACTTAATCCAGGAGCGACTAACAGGAAACATGACAACATGACAGTCTGGCAAACCCAAGCGATTAAATACAACGACATAAGTGACAGATCAGAATCAGCTGAGCAGGCAGGGAGGAACGCAGACAGGTGATAGGCCAGCAGAAGCAGGTGACCACAAGTGCGGGAAGCAGAGAGGCATAACGATAGGTGGAGGAAAATTCAAACAACTGAAACCACGCCCTAATCAAGAACGCCTATAAACAAACACACGTGGACTCAGCACACACCCACACACCCCACACAGACAAGGCCAAAATAAAAGCAGAGACAATAAGAAAACTAAGAGCGTCCCGGAGCCGTCCTGACAGTTTAGTCAGTAAGTATCTCATTATAAGGTATGATTTAAACTGTTTTCCCTGGATAGTGGTAATCGGTAGTATTTTCACGCCTGGAAATTTCAATCTGATTTGAATTACTCAACTATAAGGTGAACCCTGATTTGCGTTGTGAAATTTGGTGAAAAAAACTTGGCTTATAGTCAAGTATATTTTTGCACTACTCTGCACACCAACTCTAAGAAGTCATTTCAACATCCAGAGGCACCAGTCATGCCAGTCACCAAAGCACTTTCTGTCCAGTATTAGGCACAATGCCACACCACACTTTCTGCACTTCCAAGCAGTCTTTTTTTAAATTTTTTATTTATTTATTTATTTTTATTTATTTATTTTTTTTTTTGCACAAAACACAGGAAAGCCTTCCCTCTGTGGCCTTTTTCGACCTTCCTGCATCTGGGTTTATTGCCACAGGGATGCAGGTCTGTGCAGCTGGTGTGGATGGTGTGTCTGGTGGAGTAGGTGTGGATGGTCTGGATGGTGTGGCTGGTGTGTCATCCAACAAACAGCCACAAAGTTCAGCAGAGCGGTTCTCTATGAACTTCAAGTGAGTCACAGGTTTTGGCACAGTTTCATTGTGAATGGTGTAGGGGTTTGTGGCTGTAGTGTCGATAAAGTCTCATTGTCTTATGGTGCACTGAATAATACTGGATCAGCTGGTCCGAAAGAGCTACACCACCCATGTACTTGTTGTATTCTGTCACCGAGGTTGGTATGGGGACATCTTGGACCTGCCACTGTCCACCTGTCCCTTTTACACACCTTCTCACAGTTTCACCTGAGTAAACAGTGTGAATTGTAGAACAGACAGACACCTCTCTAGTGTCCNCTTCTCACAGTTTCACCTGAGTAAACAGTGTGAATTGTAGAACAGACAGACACCTCTCTAGTGTCCGTCCATTAGTGAAAAGCAGTGATCCATTTCTAATCCACTTTATTGTTCCTCTGCAGGACTTTTTTGTTATTCTCCTATAGTGTCTGTAGGGTTTCTCTCCTATAGTGTCCCTGTATGTGCCACATGCATGAACCTTCAAAGAAATAAGGGCCTTGAAGAGCTTGGGCTTGTATAATTATCACAGTACAGTTGATGATCTTTTCCAAGGTAAGAGTGATCCATCAAGCCCATAACAGAGTCATATGAAAGTCCATGTCCAGATGTGAATTGGGATCTGCCTGTATAGACAATGAAATCACTGGTGTAACCACTGCAGGAATCAGCTAGGACAAAGAGTTTTATGCCCCACCTAGTGGGTTTGTTTTTGATTATATTGACGCATTCCGATTTTAGCTTTGGTGGCTACCATTCACTCATCTATTGAAACTTTTTGATGGGGATGATAAAACACCTTGCATGTGTAGCTGGTTTAAAATGTTTTGTGTGTGTAGATATATATATATATATATATATATGTTGTTTGAGTGAACTTCCTCAAAATCTTGTTTCATTGTAGTTTGTCTTTTTTTTTTTTTTTTTTTTAATCAGATTGTAGTTCTTACTGTTGTTGCTGTGGGACATAATTTAGTGGTACACAGGAAATAAGCACATGCTGTCTTGGGGTTTCCCAGCCTCAGAATCAGAGGCTGAGATAAGTTTGATATGCAGAGAGTGTGCCATTCCTGTGTCCACTGATTTCAGTTTTTATGTTCAGAAAATAAACCCCAAAACCTGGGATCCTGCATTGGTGGCGTTCTTGTAATCTACACAACGCAGCTGAACCACATCTGCTACGTAAATGTGGTGCCGTGACCCGGATCATCTGATCAGCCGCTGCCGATCGCTGGGGTTAAGCTGTGTGCTTGTGACGCCTGGGACGTCAACCTGATTGCTTCATTGATCCTTTTGAGTTATTGAATTGCTAAAGGGTTTCTGGATAATAAATAAATAATAATAAAAATTGTAATAATATACAGTATAAATATATACATATATAGTGCATAATTGAGCATCACTGATGGTGTTATATAATCTGTGTGTTATGTAATCTGTAATTGTCAGCTGTCATTTTTTCCTCATCCTCAATTTATTACTGTGGTAAATGTAATTTCTTGTATGAAGCATGGCAGGTAGAGGTCAGAATGATTTCAGCATATTGACACCAGTTGTTGGGAGAGGCAGGAATCTGTTCAGGACAGACAAAGTTGTTAAAGGTAGAACCATAATGTCAGTTTATGATGAGCCATCAGAGCCGAATTACATCTGCTACACATGCATTCCACAAATGGTCATATAATGGCCTGAGTCGGTGCAGGGGGTCATATTCAGGTGTGCCCTTTTTCTGGTCATTCACAGTATCTTCTTGGGGATCACTCTTGCAGGTTCCATGATATTACTTGGAAAGCATTTCTGGACATGACTGAGGCCGGAGACAAGACGCTAAAACACAACTTCTGTCTCCAGTACTGTGTCACTTTTGGCAGCTTGAGAATTGCCATATAAAACAGGAATCCCACAAATTTGCAGTAATCAATGGGACTGATGTCACTCCACTTGAATTTCTTTCCCTTACCAATGTTCTTTTTGGCCTGTTTATTTGTGTTGTCACAGATGATCCTGACAATGTTGTCATCAAAAAATCTTTTGAACAGCTCAGAGGGACTGGAGTTGTCTGTTATCCCAAATCCTTGCACTACAGGTGTCCAAGCAGGGCAAAACACTGTGAGAGGCTCAGGCAATGCATCTGGTGATGTTCTTTCTGCCATCCAGCAGCAGAGTCTGTTGCTCCAGGTGACACTGCAGTCATTGTTTGACATCCACGTCCACGGCTGTGACCATGTTCGTTTGTCTGCTCAGACTCTGGTATTGAAGTGCTTGCTGAGACAGAACTCATCTGTGATGAAGGGGATGATGGTGGAGCAGAACAGGGCTGTCCACCTGAAGTGGAGGGCCCTGTATTGTCATCATCAGATCTAAAAGAAATAATGTAATATTTATAATATTATAATATATAATATTCATAAATATATAATAAGAATATAAGAACAAAAACACAGCACTGAAGTGATAGTTACTGCTGCTACTAGAGATTTGTCATTAAAATCAAAATCATTCTGCTTTTATTTTTATTGAGTTATGTAATGAAATGCATTTTGAACAAAGCAAATGCAGAATCAAGTTCTTTGAGTTTGTGTGTGGGTGGGTGTGTGTGTGTGTGTGTGTGTGTGTGTGTGTGCGCGCGCGCAAACACACACAAAACATAAAACTCATGACTAAAAATGTCCTTCCTGTGTTCTAACTAAACCTCCATCTTTGGTTTAAAATTTGGTTTAAGTCTGTACACTGCCCCCTTGTGGACAAATTGGATTACTGGATTGTAATTTTTACTTAATTTTATTATTATTTTTTAACATAAATGTGTGATTTTATGCTTGATTGAATGAACCCCAGGAAGAATATCTGTTGCTGAGGCATCAGCTAATGGGATCCAATTGAACAAATAATAAACAATGGTCCTTTAAACAAACCTGGTTTTGGTAAATCACTGGAACCAGGTCTGCTCATTACTCTGTGCGGCAGCACCACCTAGTGGTGGCAAGAGGAAAAACAAGGGTGTGCAGCTGAAAATCAAATCCACAGAACATGTTTAAAGAGGAAAGAACACAACATACACATTAAACTTTATGTTTTCTGCCAACACTTAATTTTTGACATCTAAGTAGCTTCAGCCTCATCACATAATCCTCTAATGAGAGAAACTTTCATTTGAATGGAGATGGATGTTGTTAGGCTGTTAGGCTGTTTCCATGGATACTACTGAAAGCCACCATATTTAAGTATGGCTTATATGTGGGTGGAAAAATATATATATATATATATTTTTTAAAAAATATATGATTTTAATTACAGACATTTACAGCTTTTACTTGGTTGCATCACGAACTCTGTCTTACTGGAGTCACATGGATCAGTCCAGCTGGTTTGATCCTGAATGGACAGAAAAAAACATTCATATTCTTTCATTGCAGCCATTGAACCTCCAGTCAGAAAACTAGATGTTAATGAGATGACATTTATGAAAGAAAATTCTCAATACCTCATCTTCGAGATGGTCCACAGGTATAATTCTGGTGTCTCAGTCAGTAACAGGTTGAAGTACAGAAAATTCAATTTAGATTGAGATGCTCATGATGAAAATCATCCATTTTAATGACTATTTCTCATATTCAGATGCAGAGAACAGAAATGTTCTTTAAAAGTTATCAATATTTTCATGGATTTCTAAACTGAGACAAATCAGATTCCACATTTATGTTCAGATTAATCATTTTATATACGTGTAGCTCCAGTAGTTATCAGCACTATGTTAAATCAGAATGTGATGAGTTGATGCTGGTTGAAATCCTCACATGTTCCAAATGTTTTAGCACAAAACTTGTTGCAGCAGTCAGACTGTGTTTGTGAACATCTGGTTTCATTTGCATGGAGAGGAAACGCTGCATCAGCTCTCCTCTGGGCTTTATAACTGAAAGCTCCACAGATTTTCCTCACAGAGACACAGATCAGAGCAGAAGACCAAGAAGAAGACCAGCATGTCTTTCATCTGCATCTACGTCTTCATCCTCACTTTCTACACCCAAGGTCAGTCACCACTTCAAACTAGATTCAACACTTATTCACTGTTTGCTCACTTTTTCACTTCATGCTGCTGTGTTGTGTGTTTCAGGGTGTACAGCAGACATTTTGATGACTCAGACTCTAGAGTCACTATCAGTCCAGCAGGGAGATTCTGCCACTATCAGCTGTAAAGCTAGCAGTGCCATTGATGATGACTTAGCCTGGTACCATCAGAAACCAGGAGGAGCTCCTAAATTCATCATAAATTTTAATGCTGGTATGACTTCAGGTAGATACAAAGGCAGTGGATATGATTATGATTTACATCTGACCATCAGTAATGTCCAGGCAGAAGATGCAGGAGTTTATTACTGTCAGCAGCATGAAGCTACACCATACACATGGTGATACAGAGCTGTACAAAAACCTCTGACAATTAAAGAGGAAGTGACTCTACCATCTTGAAGAAACCTGATGTCAAAGATTCAATGGATAATTTGTTGTTACTGATTTAAAATGAAGAAATCAAAGCTCAGAAAAGTGTGGCAAAAATTTCATTTGCAAAAAGATGGAAATGTTGACTTTTAATATAAAATTCAATTTTATTTTTAGTTGTTTTCCCTCTCTTTTTCCTCTTGGATTTTTGACGGCTTCTGCCACAGTTTTTTTTTTTTTTTNAATTTTTTTTTTTTTTTTAAATTCATAAACTTAGATTACTGGTTAAATCAGGTTAAAGTAAACTAGGACAACATTAAATCTAATTCAGCAGTTCAGTCCAATGAATTTATCTGAATATGTAATAACTTATTTACTACGGAGATTTTTTCTTCATGAAAATGTTTACTCGTGTTTTCATCAGTATTTTGCACATGGAATTATGTCAGATTGTGGATTATTCTTGGCGTCCAGTGACATGACACAGTAATACTCACATTTTAGTAACTTTACTGGCATCTCATACTGTGATTTGTAAATCTCTGAAAATATCAAAGAAAATACTCTCATTTCAGGAGTAAAATTTACATGTTGTTTTATTTTTTCCAGTTTGGAATGGAAAATTGCCAGGTTCTTGCTGTGATTGTCACTAACTCTTCAGTTTTTCTGTGGAGGATGAAGACGGCTTCATGCTTCCTCCATGACATGTGGTTCTTCTCTCCTGATGGAGTTCACCTTCACCTGGATGACGTCATGTGGAGGAGGTTCTACAGCTTCCAGAGCCTCTCCTCCTGGTTGCAGGTCTGCCTCGTCAATCCTGGAATCACAAAAAAAAAAAAAAAAAAAAAAAAAAAAAAAAAAAAAAAACCTGGAGAAGCAGCCAGAGTCGTGACAGGAACAGGAAACGCTCTGATGGCAGGAAGTCCGTTTGGGTTTGGTGCTGCTGGATCAGGGAGAGATTTCACCTTGATCATCTGAGGAGTCCAGAGGATTATCAGTGACTGTGGAAATGACAAGTTTTCATGAAAATGTCCTTAATTCTATAACAAATGTCAACCCTGCTGCAGAAAACATAAAGCAGGTTTACATTCTGGATGGAAACATGGCGAGTTAACAGCAGTGGTTTCCTCTCTTCATCTCTGACTTTATTTTTATTTATTTCTCTATGTATTGATTTGGTGGAATCTATCCTCAGTCATCAATATGAAGATGCCAAACATCATATGAGGATAAACTAAGATGAAATGTTTGCATCACTTCCTGTATGGCGAAGGATTTTTATCAGTGAGTCTTCAGAAGAGGAAAAGGAAAAGCTTTTTAACTGGATATAACTGGATCACTGTGCTGTTAATCAGCAATAAAGTCTGATGAATTTGACACATTCATGTGGAAAACTTCTGGATTATTAGTGAAATGAAAGTGATTAGTTTCCTTTTGTTTGAGAAAAGAGCAAAAAGCAGCTCAGCTTTTCTTCTGCAGCTTTCTGATTTTAGCTGGAAAGCAACTAAATACTGGGATGTGACGGTTTGGCTGCTGAGGATCTGGATCTGATTGTTTTGTGTTTCTCTTATAAAAGTCAGAATATGAAAGAAGTTCTGGCTGTGTTATGAGGCAAGTGGAGCCGCGGTGCTCAGACCTGTGGAACAGAGGTTTTTGTACGAGGCTTGAACCAGGCTGCATCACTGTGGCTCACTTTTGGTGGAGGAACCAAACTCATCGTCAAAAGTAAGTCCTAGATTTTTCTGTTCTTCTACAAAAAGTCAATGAAAGCTTTTTTCTTCCAAAACTCCTAAAATAAAATAGAAACAGAAATAAATGTTGGATAAAAGTTTTTAAGAGGTGACTTTTATACACTTTAAGTCACAAAAGTGATTTTCTACTTAGAGACCAGCTGCTTTCATTCAATGAAATGCTAATTTAATATTCAACCAATATCAGGTATCCTAACATCTTTACTAGTGGAATTCATGAAACATTTATTATTCATTACATTTTGACTGAAAATACTCTACATTTTATAGAGTAAAATACTCATTTTATTTTTTCAGCTAACATCTTCACATGATTTTAATATATTTTTTTTTCTGCCACAATAATTATGACACAATAATTAGAGAAATAGTAGTTTGCTGTTAAATGTGTTAAATAATATTTTTGCAAACTTTAATTAAACAATTATTGATTCTTTATGTACAAATGTTAAATAATGTAAAAATAGCAGTTAAAAATGCAGTTAAAAGCAGTTGCAAATGACAATATTATAATATAAATTTGCATGTAACACCAAAATCTAAAACTATTCACCAAACTTATGGACATTTATTAGCATATATATTATATCCTTATTTAAAAATGATTACAACATGTGTTTGAATTTTTTCCAGTGGTAAGACAAACTGTTCAAACAACTGAGCTTTCTGCTATATGAAGACTGAAAAAGAAGATGTTATATTTTTTAAATTATTATTATTAGCTTGGGTTTCTATTGTGCTTTAGTTAGAAATAATTAACTTTAAATAAAATGTAATAAACTGCAAAACATAAACATATCAAAGAAGAACACAGTAGAAATGTGTAAAGAGAAATGTGAATACATAAAAGTCTGAACTAGACATGTAGTAGTATTAGTGTTGCCGTAGTAACAGCAGCAGTAATATTGTGTGTTTTATATGTCACCGTATATTAATACTTGTCATAGTTCCTGGAGGAAAATATTGCATAAATCAAAGTGTGTGTAAATAGCAGAGGTGCGTTTGATTCACTGAACCGTCTCCTCCCTGCAGCCGGGGCGTCGGTTCCGCCGTCCGTCTCTCTGCTCGGCCCCGCCTCTTCTGAGCAGCTGCAGGCAGATCAGGTGACTCTCTTCTGCCTGCTGAGTGGCTACACACCACAGGGGGCGACGGTGAGCTGGATGGTAGATGGGAGCCAGGTGACGGAGAACGTCCTGACTGGAGAGGAAGTGGAGAAGGAAGGAGGGAAGTTCATCCACACCAGCACCCTGACCTTGAGCAAGGACCTGTGGGAAAAGCGTGACTTGTTCTCCTGCAGTGTGTCGCACGACAGCAGCACTCGCTCTGCTGAGCTGAGGAGAACGCAGTGCGGCGTGTAGGAAGGCGCCGCCACAAACGCCACGTCTGATTATTGCTGCTGCTGTTTGTAACACATTAAGCTGAGGAGAGAAGAGACGCTCTGCTGTCGCTCTGCATGTTGTCTGCTTTCACGCCTGCCTGTTATTCAGAAGAAAATAAAAACACGATTGTCTGATCACGGCCTCACTGATGTTTTTAATCCACAAGCTCATATTTCCACCATCACTAAAGGTGCATATTCACACTGACCTTTCACCCTGAACCACAAAGCATTTGCAGCAACTTCTGGATGTTGGTTTTATTTGGATCATGCAGTTTAAATTAAAACACACATTAACGTTGGCATGCCTGGCTGGTTGTGTGGTGACTGATAAACTCTGGTTTTCTTCTTCATCTCCCTCATCAGTCAGTATATGAGGAATATCTTTAATATAAATAATCAGTAATGGAGCTTTTACAATGTACAAATTATTTTAAAGTTATCTGAGTTTTATATTGAGCAGCTTTGACTTCCACTGAGGTCAAAGTTGAATAAAGCAGATTGTGCATATGTCAAAGGTCACAGCACCCTGATGGTTGATTGACCTGAGTGATGGCGTGTTATAGAGAAAAGCTGTGAAACAAGGTGACAGGAAGCTGGAGTCCTTTGGGAGCAGCTCAACACCTGCAGGCAGGGTGAGTCTATTCTGGGAGTAAAGGCCTGAGTATGTAAATCACAGCGTGGAGGAGAAAACCGCTCACTTTACAAGATGTGACAAAGACTCAATATGAAAATGATGCTTTCTAAAAGTGTTCCCTTTATTCTGGCAGCTGCAGAAACCAGCCAAGCCTGATATGCAAATCCCAGCTCAGCTCCAAAACGCTGCTCAGTTATAGAAACATGTTATTCATTTATTTAATTCATTTATTCATCATTAATTTTGGTAAAGAAAAAGCATTAAAGCACATAATCACAAAACAAGAAAGTGCACAGAAAGGACATCAGACCATCATAACTTTACACAACAAACAAGAAATATTAACATTACAGGAAAATACAAGGGACACATAACATGCATAAAATATGACTGGTTATTAGGTCCTGTCATGATCCTCAGATGCTGATTGGCTAAAAGTTGACTCAGTAGGCTTGAGAGTCTAATAGGTCATATATAGGAGAATTACTGCAGAAAATACACTTATATGGTGTGTGTGTGTTTGTGTATCACACACACACACATATATACTTATATATATGTATAGATAGACAGATGATAGATGCATATATATATATGTAGCTTCTGCTGTGTTGCTGATAAATCTGAATTCATCAAGTTTTTTACTATATTCAGAGCTGAAGTTAAACACTAAGCTAACCATGTTCATCGCAAAAAGAAGAAGTGACCGCTTCACTAATTTCACCCCACCGTTAGCTTTTCCTGTCACAGGGACACAACCATTCCAGTGACACCTGCATGTTTTGTGTTACAAATGAGCTGACTGGCTCTCGTTCTTGCAAAACTTGTGGCATTCTTGGCATTCGCCCTGCTGTTTCTGCTTCCATATCAAAGTTAGAGTATCATTTTTGCCTTCTCCTTCTAAAGTAGGAAAAGTAAAATTGTGTCTTACAATACAGCATCAACCTGTTGAACAGGTGAAGGACACTAAGCTTCTGGGTGTCACCTTTGATGAAAGAATGACTTGGACCAGTTGTATGGACAGTATTGTAGCGCTGTTCTTCCTGCCATCTACCCAGTTTTAAACTGTCTTGCCTCGTTTGTAAATTAGCTGACAATGAACTGATCGCAGGTTGTTCGAGGTGACAGGAAGTACTGCCACTTCACCTTTGGCTCAACGTCACTTGCACAAAAATTACATTATCCACTCACGTAATCAAGCCAATGATATGCTGTGTCTTCTGTCACTCAGTAATTTCAAAACTTGAAACTAGCAGGTCTGTCATCAATTTATCTGTCTTTTAGATTAAAAACATTACTCTCAGTTACTGAGCCACTTGGAGCAGGGGAAAGCAACTTTTCGTCTGAAGGTTATGTATATTCAGTCGACCTGTAGAGCTAGACTGTCTTGAGAGAAGGATTTTGTTGAGAAATTGCTGGTGTCAGAAACTGGGCTGGCCATTCTCATGAATATGGCACAATTATTAACCCTGGTCACAGCCAGTACTCAGGCTTCACCTCTTTACCTGATTTACACGCTGCTATCAGACCTATTTCTGTAAAAATAACCCCAGGGCGCTCACCTCAGGCTGTTTAAAGAGCCTCTCTCTCTTTGCGTATGCTGTCCTCTTTTGAAGAAATTAAAACTCACGAGCTAGATGTTGATCTTAAAAATTAAAAAAAGCTTTACTTATTAGATAAGGTCGCACAATACAATGAATATGGAGAAAATAAACAGACTCCTGAATTCCTTTGCAAGAAGGTTTTATTTCTAAGTCTAAAGTAATCAGCTTTTTCCTGAGAGGTGTAAGCATTTTAGTCTCCAGTGGAGAAAGGCTGAATTTCATTCTTCTTTTCAGAATAGAGCAATACATCCCAATTTATAGGATTTTTTTTAGAGGAGTATTTTTGGTGCAGTTTTATGGTAATGAATTGTATTTAATATTGTGATTGGTTATTGTCTACACTTGCCTCAGGTAGGTTCATTCCATCATGAATAATTATTACATCTCTTCCATCGTCCTGCTTACAGAGTAGTCTAGGCAGGATATGTATTTTTTCTCCGTGGCTGAGGCTGTGCACACGCCTCATCATGAGATTCAACAAATACCATATCTTAGTTAGATACTGCATTAGGAAGCTGTTTGCAAGTTATCTTACTTCAAACCAGTGAATAAAATGTCTCAAACAACTAGAAATCGACTTCATGTAACGAAAAACAATATTTAAACAATATTGAAAAGTAATGATCAAAACTCAGATAAACATTCCAACCATAATGATGAGATAAAAACACTGATAAAAGAGAATCTGGGACTCTTCCTCAGCAATACACCTGCTTTCAAGGTCAGACTCTGGTCTCTGCTGTCCATACTTTCATGATTAAGGTGTTCAAACCCTGTTAGCTGTCTGGCTCAGTTCTTTCTCAGACATACAGAGGGCCTGTTAGCTGCTCGTTAATAGAGCTGAACAGGATTTTAAAAAATTAAATCTCATTTCTTCATCTTTTTTGTATACACCATAGAATATACTCAAAGGATTATATATATTCATGAAAGCAGTCAGCAATCACGATTCAAAAGTAATGTACAGACTTGTATAAAAAGCATAATAACTTCAGT
>VXCM01004228.1:22500-37857 GCA_014773175.1 Lucifuga dentata
TGTTTGAACATGTGATCCTCACATGTTCAAACGCAGAATTTTACGTTGTGTGTAAAGGCTCAGTGTGTGGGATTCAGTGTCTTCCGTGTCTTTCTGTAACTTTCAGCAGTTTGTTGACAATTGGATTTGTGTCGTTACTTTCACTGATCTTTCATCTCAATGAAAGATCACGGGACGAGCCAAATGACAATTCCTGGCTTGAAATCTTGGGGGAAAAAATCTCGGAAAAGAAGCGACAGAATGCATGAGAAAATTTCTAAACCGCTCATGTGTCGTTCTTTTTTGTTGTAGCAGTGAACGCAGCAGCTCCTCCTCGTGAAAATGACTCATCAGTAGCGGGGGCAATTTCAACACGGAAGTTTGAACCGTTTCGAAACACACCAACACGCTCCGTTCCAAAACGGTGTTCTGACAGCTTTTTCAAAACTTCTTACACAGTCATCACGTGACGGTTTAGGAGGTGTGGCAAAACGCCAACACACACACCACAACACATTCTCTATGAATCAAAGGAAAAGTTTTTTTGAAAACTGGTGTAGAACAATTAGCACAAACTAAAATGCAGACATAATAATCATCTCATACAGTAAGTATAATAAACAAAAAATTGTTGTCAGTTGCCGTGACGTAGCTGTGATAAGATAAATATTAAAGTCATAAGGTCTATAAACCATCAGCACAAAGTGTGCATCACTTTGGTCACGTACAACTCCTCAATAATTTATGGTTTGATAGCATCTGCTTGAAAACTGTTCACGTTTTGGAACAGGAGGCGTTAAACATTGCTGCAATTACAACACCTGCCAGTAGGTGCCAGCATTGAGCGAGACATTTTGAGACATTTCGAAACAATATAGCTAAATGTGTTGAAACGTTTTGAATCCTCGAAACTGCCATTCCTGACTTATCATGGGCAACACCATTTGCAAATAATGGACTTCTTCTATGATTCCATGTGTTATAGGTGTGAGTTTTTGATACACTGCCCCCTACAGTCTGGGATAAAACATATAAAAAGTGTAAAAGCTCCACATGACTGCTCATCATGTTTCCGCATCAGCTTATACCTGCGCAAATGTAGCATCATTCCGCCTTAAGAGACTCACTGCAGGAATCACTGCAGGAATCGTTTAGTAGCTACTCCAGATAGGATTGATTGGTAAAGTAGCTTTTAATTTCGGTTTAAAAGTGTCTTTAGCGTTAGCTGTATAACAGCTGAGGATCTGAAGGTGCGAGCTGGTGAATCTGCCAGATGATCAGATGTTACATGGACAAACTTAAATCGTAAAGGACGTACTAGCGATAGTGCATGTTTGAGCCCAATATGTATGACCTGCATACATGTTGTTACTGACAACTGTTTCCCAACATATACTACTGGACTGGTGAATTTTAGAATTGTTTTTCCTACCTTCCAGACTCCACTGGTTTCAGTTCATTCCACTACGCTGTTAAAATCAACTTGTAGAGACTTGAAACACGCTGGAGATATGTAATCCATCACAGAGAATATGATATTTATCAAGCTTTTTGTCAAACTAACTTTATTTAACTGATCCATGGAGCTGCATGGAAGAAATTTATGTCTCCGCCAGGAAATATAGTCCCAGGAGAAGACGACATTTACCAAATAATTAAAATGACTGCGCATTCTACAATCATGCATAAGTGTTAGCAGGCGAAACGTTGAATTTTAAGGTGTGTGTATCACCTGAACATTTGATTTTGAAAGANTGTTAGCAGGCGAAACGTTGAATTTTAAGGTGTGTGTATCACCTGAACATTTGATTTTGAAAGATTAGGAGATTTTGAAAAAAATAACAGGAAGACTAAAATATGGTTTTATGTTTTGGGAACAGTATACATGCAAAGTCGCTGGTATGCTCCTTTAAACCTCACCTCCAGCACTCTTTTCCTGATCTCCGTCACTATGTTGCTGTCATAGAGACTCTTCAGCAGACGGAAGGTGTTTCCTCCTCCTTCAAAAACACACAGAGTGCATCAACTGCAGCTCTAAGAAAACTTTCCCCTGCAGTCAAAACTCTTTTCTTCACTAAAACAAGAAGAAAGACAAACATAATCCTGCAGGGGCGAGAAGAAATATTAAGTGAGAAAACCAAGAGGATAGAAAAGAAGGAAAAAACAGGTGGAATGATGGAAGGAAAGATGAATAATAGGAAGAGAAGGAAGGTTCCTCACACTCCTCTTCCTCACCGATAAAAATGCCTTCAGCATTCCGGACGGCCTTGATGGGGTCCAAAGTCTCGTGGATGCTGTCGACATCATAACCTGCAGAAGTAAAAAATACACGTTAAATACAGGAAAAATATGCAGAAAATATACAGAAAAAAAAATGAAAAACTATGTTAAAAAAATATAAAAAAAATTTGAATAAAAAATATTCATAGAAAATGTATAGAAAATGTATAGAATATACTATGAGGAAAACACACAGAACATTACCCGCAAAGGTCAAACACATCACATGTCAGAAATATATGAACGTATGAAATATAAATAAAACACATATACATGACAAATACATAGAAAACATACAGGAAAAAAAAATATCCAGACAATGAAAAGTAATATGCAGAAATTACATGGCCATACATACAAAATAGACATAAATGAGCAAATAAAGACAAAATAGCTAGAAAAAATGTTTGAAAAAACAACATATATATATATATATATATATATAAATATACATATATAAAAAGTATGGAGAGACATGACTCACCCAGAGTCTTGAATTTGTCTCTGGCTATTTTGGTGTAAGCCTCGCTGTCATGCAAAGCGAAAGGAATAAACAGAATCTTCTTTACATCTCTGAAATAAACACAAAACAGGAACAGTCAGTGCACGAGAATAGAACAGAATAGAATAGAACAGAACAGAATTACAAACCACCATGCTTGCTACTGTAAAGACAAGATTAGATAAGATTTCTTATGTAAGCACTTTACATGGAAAGCCAAATGTGCCAAAATGAAATATATAAAAACGATATTATGAAATTAATAACTCTATGCAAAAGTACCAATAAATTATGAAATAATTACATAACTCATTATTATCGTGAAATCTTATTTCATAATAACACTTCAATTTAATAATGCCCCATTTTTCAAGTCTCTTTTTTTATTTCACAACACCGTTTTTCCAAACACTCTTCGTATATCATGATGACAGCCTGCAGCCTGCTGTTAGTAGAGCTTCCTGTCTCCGAAAACGTTGAGACAAAGTTTTAATTCAGCATTATTTTAATCAGTCGACTATATATTGGAATTCTGAGCAGCTACTTTCTCTCATGAAAAAAATCTCCAAATTTAATTTGGTGGCAGTTTAATAGTTGTAGTAGAAAGTTTTGATAGTTGAATTTGTCTGGCTTCCTGACTCCAGGTTTAAAATTAAAAAGATTTAAAAACAGGGTATTATGAAATAAAAGTGTTATTATGAAATAAGATTCCATGATAATAATGATTTATGGAATTATTTCATTCATGGGTACTTTTGCATAGAGTTATTTATTTCATAATTTTTTTTTATATTTTTAATTTTGGTGCATTTGGCATTCCATAACTTTAACACTTACAACTGTTATGATCTGATGATGAAACCTGAAAGAGAAAAAAAGCTTCAAATGCTTAACCCTGAAAAGAAAAATAACTTTTTTTTTTTAATTACTCTGTAAATTCTCTCTATACTTTAAGTAGCTGCACACTCAATATCATTAATATATGTGGTATTTTAATTATGTATTGTTTATCAAAAGACATATAAATTTGAGAAGAATTCAGATCTATATGGCTAACTTAATCAAAAAAAATTTTCACATATATTTAAAGGACCGTTCCAGCGATTGTGCGTGTATATACTACTTTAGCAGCAAATTTTAGATTGCTTTTCCTACCTTCCGGGCTGCCATTGGTTTCAGTTCATTACAGCGTAAAAAAATGAACTTGAAAAGACTTGAAACGTGCATGAGATACATAATCCATCAGAGTGTGTCTATTTTGTTTTTCCAAAGTAACTTTATTTAACTGATCTAACATGGAGCTGCACAGAAAGACAATTTATTTCTCCACCAGGAAATATAGTCCCAGGAGAATATGACTTTTACAGAGAAATTAAAATGACCAACTGTGTCTTCAACAATCGTGTAAAAGTATTAGAAGGTGGAACTTTGAATTTTAAGGTAGATATATCACCTAAACATTTGATTTTGAAAGATTAATGGGTTTGGCAAACTAACAGGAAAACTAACATATTCTGGAAAAGGATGGTCAGTAATGCAAAGTGTATGCAGGTTGTATTTCTTGGACTCAAACATCCTGTATGGTCCTTTAAACTCACAAACCATAAGTTGTGACTCTGAAGCTTTATCATAGAAAAGAAAAAAAAGTTATACTGAAAGATTTCTGAATGGAATTTGGTACGTCTTTTTTTCTTTTTTTTATATACAGAGAGAGCTTCCTGTTTGCCGGAAGGTTCCTGAAGCGGACTTACTTTCCAAAGAACTCTGTAATGTGTTGCTGGCAGTGATCCAGGTAGCCGCTGCCATGCATGGTGGAGTTTGACACCAGCAGGAGTTTCCTCTTCGTCACTGAACAGAAGACAGAAAGGCAAGATGAGTGGGTTTCATATTGGAATCCAGAGGTCAGAGGTCACAGTTCTGCTGTTATTCTGCAGACAGCAGCTTTCCAACAGATATAAACATACATATCAAACAGAATTTCTTAATAACCAATTAGCATTAGCACTGACTTTGAACACACACGCACACACATTTCCTTTCATTAACACTGTTATATTAAATACATGTCAACTTTACACTTAAATTTGTATTTTTTTTTTAACTTTTGGTTTATTTAATATATGTTAACATCCAAAAATTTGGCCTCACTGAGAAATTTTTACGTATTTGATAGAAACTGATAATTTTATTCATCAAGGTAGCATTAAATTGAGCAGAAATGACAGTCATTATATTGACAAGTCATAACTTAAAAAAAAAAAAAAAATTGATGTATTTTTTTTTTATCAGACTTTACATTCATGAAATAATCCTCCATTTGCAGCAATTCCAGCTTTGCAAATACATCAAATTTGGCATTTGAGCTGTTTTTAAATATCATTATTATTATTATATTATTATTCAGTAGAGATTGACTCATACTAACATTTTTGAATTTGATACAAGAATTTTCTGTAACAAAATTACGGTACTGATATCGATACATTTATATTTTTTGAATAAGAGTCAACATTTTTAATAACAGTGAGAGTAAATTTTTAAACCTGTTTTTTATATATATATTACCAGTAATTTAGTTTATTATTTTTTTCATTAATTGATACAGATTAATCCAAAAGTGACTCAAATAAATCACATCACAAAACCCTTCACAAACTGCTGGAAACCTGCATCCTCAAAACTGGTTGCAAGGCATTACCACCACCACCATTATCATCATCATCATCATTTCCTTGTTTTATGTATGCTTTGGGGTAGAGATGTGCATGAATAGCTAATTATTCGGTTAGTTGAAATGGACACTGTCGAATATTTAAAAAAACAAGACTAATTTTTTGGGGGGCATTTATGTTTTAAGTTGTAGAGAAGCAGAACTAATGTTTGTGGCACTGTTTCTGCCCATGTGCTGCCTTCGCTTTAGTTTCCATTCTTACGTTATTGTATTTTTAACTACATTTTTAATAAATTAGACTATAGCATAACTCGGATATGAACTATGCTAATTCCTGTGCATCTGTGTGTTAAAGGACCATACCACCCATTTTGTCATGTCTGAGCCAAATATATTTAATTTTCATACATGTTACTACTGACAATCATTTCCCAAAAGATAAAACCGTATTTCATCTTTCCTGATATTTTGCAAAATCTCTACCTTTCAAAATCAAATATTCAAGTGATACACCCACCTTAAAAATCCATGTTTCTCCTGCTAATAGTTACACAGCCTTATGAAGTCACGGCCATTTAAATTTTTCCATAAACGCAGATTTTCTTTTGGGACTGTATTCGCTGGTGGAGGCATACATTCACTCCACACTTTTTATTGATCTTAAACACTAAAATTACATAACTTCTAAAAAAACCTGAATACACGTCTTGTTGGTGATGATGGATTACCTATCCCAAGAACGTTTACAGTATCAACAAGTTGATTTTAATAGCAGAATGAACTGAAACCAATGGAGGTCTGGAAGGTAGGAAACACATTTTTAATTTTCCGTTCCAGTAGTATGCTTTGGGAAATGATTGTCAGTAATGTTACATATATGAAAATTTGAATGTACTGTATTAGGCTCAAACATGCAAAACGGATGGTATGGTCCTTTAAAGGCAAAGCTGCGCTGATGGCCGCTGCTCTGGATCGGCGGCACAAACATATGCGTTTCATGGAATCTGCCTTGCATGTGGGCATTCAGAGAAATTAGCTGTTCTTGTACAACAAAGTACATGACCTGAAGCCTGTGCTCAGTGAAAAAGCCATGATGAGCGCGTGGAAAATGCGGGAGGCGGGGAAGACGTCAACACGTCAGCGCTTTATTTGGAATTACAGCGCACAGGAAGCTCAACAGGATGAACTGGATCACTAGTTTTCTGAGCCACATATCTCCCCTGATCAAAACCCCCTTTTGTGGTGCAACACAATGAATATCGGTTTAAACGTCTGAGCGTCCCTGCAAGGCCATACCCGCCACCTCCGTTCCATCAGAGAGGGTTTTTTCCACTGCTGGACAAGTGGTCACCAGGCTNCCCGCCACCTCCGTTCCATCAGAGAGGGTTTTTTCCACTGCTGGACAAGTGGTCACCAGGCTCCACACACATAGCGATGACATCACAACTAATCAAATAATCGATTTAAACTGGCTGGATTATTCAACCTCAAAAAATAATAATGCCCATCACTATTTTGGGGGAATCATCCAAATGAGGACAATTAAGAAGGAATTATAGACGATACTATAAATCCCATTTGTCATTATTTAACTCTTTTATTTTTTGTCAGTACAATTGACAATACAATTGAAACAATGTGATTAAAGGAACATATCAGATTAAAGGAGCATATCGGCGATTTTGCCTGTTTGAGCAAACTCAAATTTTGGAGTGACCGTCTTTTTCCTGTAACACTATTATTTTTTGCATGGTCCTTGATGACAGAAATGTTCAACTGTTAACCAACTGTATTTTAACGTTGGGGAATTTTTCATCCACTATGCAAGATTTCTGAAGACAACTTCAAACTTCTTCATTTTCCACAAAGAACTCCCCTTTTTTCCTTTGCTTCGTTAAATTACATGAAAAAGGAAAAATGCAGTGACAATTTTGCAGCTCAAAAAAAGACCATAAAATCTTTGAAGACCTCTAACTTTTAATAGATGTTTTATCATTAATATACTTTTTTATTTTTATAAGGGGAAAAAATACATATATCCATATAGTATATATGTACACAACAGGCCGGAAGTTTGAGTCCACCCCCAGATTACTTTTAAAAAATCATTAATACACTGTTTGTTTTACAATTTATTGCACAGGAAATGACAAAAATACATAAAATAAATGGAACTAATTCGTTTTCTAGAAGAATTAGTCACATCAAAGCACTCTGAAGTCATTTCAGGCTCAGACTTTGGTTTCGTCAAAGTAACTCTGATCAAGTCAGAATTCTCAAAATCTTTTGCTTCTCTTTTGAATGTATGTAATTTTGGCATAATTTTGTTGAATGTTTTGGATTTTTGTCCTGTTGAAGAATTTTTGAAAAGAAGTTTTGATCATTATTATCTTAGTATGTTGTACTCGTGTAAATTATGTCCATGATAGTTTAGAAAAGCTATTATATGAAAACTGCCCTTTAAAAATCAAACATCATCAATTAGGTGCACATCCTTACCAACAAATAATTGTAAAATATGGGATATCAAGCCATAATAAGCTTCAAATTTTTAACAAAATTGAGTAATTTGCTGTGATTGCTAATTCAACACGACATTTGAAGATATTTTGTTTTCATTGATTGGCAATCAGGTTAGACGGTGGAGTTAATTATTCTACTTTAGATGGTAAACAAGAATAGTGCAATATGTTACGGAATATTGATAATACTGTCAGCTGCTTATTTCAAAAGATTAACTATAATCATGATGTATTAATTAATTTAATTACTCAAACATGAACATTTTGGACAGCACTGACATATACTTAAATTTTAATATTGCCAAAATATATGTAAAATGCTATTTTTTTTTTTTTTACTTACTTTGCAATGAATTGTAAATTAGCTATGCCGATTCAAGATTTAGCAATGTCATTTATTATATTATGGATGCAAATTAGCTGTTTAGCTAACCCTGGCACATTTGCATTGCTAATATTTTATTGCAGTGTTAATCGATGTGCACTGTCCCAAAAATAAATAAAATAAATGCAAATTTTTAAAAATTTAAGACACTTAATTTTGTAATGTTGAGAAGCAAAAACTGGGTGAAGTGTAGAAATTTGCTTATATTTGTACATAGTAACATATTCAATTTAAAATATATATATATATTTACTTTTGGTCTGTAAAATACTTTCAGCCTGGGGAAATACTTCCGGGTCAGAGGAGATAACGGGATGCTATTGGCTGGTTTCATGGCCTATTCTGCATCTTGTTGTTTGTTCTACGTCTGGCATGTTTTCCTTAAGCCAAACACGTCAAACTTAGACACCAGTCCATTATACTTTTTTTTTTTNCTTTTTTTTTTTGTGACTATTAACCTTTTCGTTTAATTTGTCAGCTTCAGAAAGATATTTTTTAAATTTTATTTTTGCTCAGAAATGCTACCTGTCATGCCAGCATCCTTGAGTCGTCGTTTCACAGTCGTTAAAGACAGAGGTATCTGCCGCGTACTGTTTAAGGAAGCAGCTAACTGGGGGCTTTTCAGGCTTCTCTTCCCCAAACTACAGATTTTGATGTACATATCCTCTTGAGCAGTTGTGCATCTGGGTCTTCCGCTTCTTTTTCTGTCCTGGTTAGATCCAGTTTGTCCTTTTCTGGCTAGGCAGCTGTGGACGCCATTGTATGAAATCTTCAGTTTCTTGGCAATCTGACGCATAGACAAGCCTTCATTTCTCAAGGCAACGACAGACTGACGCGTTTCTTGAGAAAGCTGTTTAGTTTTGGCCATTTTTGAACCCACAATTCAGCTTTTAGAAACACCAGCACCTTACAACCCGAAAAAAAAAAAAAAAAAAANAAAAAAAAAAAAAAAAAACACGTTAGCACATCGACGTCTTTGTTTTGAAGTCTGACTTCCGCCCACAGTGGCAGCCACACTTCCGCTTTTACTCCTTCAGAGTAAAAGGTCAAACCTGTTTGAGTGGTGAGAAATCAGCAATTTGCTACAAACTCTTACAACCAAAAGCATGCCTGCTTTGGACTATGCACTACAGGTTCTATTTTATAATATCACAGTTGCAAATGCAGATTTGTAGTGGTATTTAAAGGAGTAATAAAGTATCTGCAATTACAGTACAATGTCCTGATGCAGTTTGAAAATATTTTTTATAAAGTGCCACAATTATGCTGACAGTAAAGAGAAAATATGAAGTATGGTGAGCACTAACTTTTAAACTCCTGTAGTTAAACTGGTGTTCAGAAAATTTAAGCTAAGAAAATTCAGCGCTTTTATTTTGAATTCGTAGACTCTATCTCAATTATTCAGCCGTAATGCTGCGTTCGAGTTACCTCGGAACTCAGACTTTTCTGACTTCCTTCCTGGTAAAATGCGTTGGAGGCACTTGAAGGAGAAGGGGTTCTTTGCAGAGACCTGTACTTGGACTTGAAGTCAGAACTCCGACTGGAAAACTCAGACCAAAATTATACTGCGTCAAACTCGGAAGTCAGATTTTTCCCAGTTGGAAGTTCCAACTGCCGACCTCAAATCATTCCAGCCAAGTGTAAAAAAAAGCATGTCTGAACACCAATAAATACTGTAAGATTAAATAAACTTAGTAATAAATGCTAACTAAAGTGAAGTTAGACTACAGGACTGTTTGGTTGTGTTGTTTTACAATGATATTAATCACAGTATTAAACATTTGTGCAGAGAAGTAATTATGCATACTTACAGTACATATCAATCATCAAACATCAACAGTTATACACTATAGATAGTTGACTTGATGATATATTTTGTCCTTTTTATTTCAGTGTCACATAAGAAAAAATACTTTATTCGCCTGTTAGCTGATCATTTCTATTCACAAAGCTTGCTTTCACAGCACTGCCACGTTGAGTGACGTCATATCGGTAAGTCGGGGTAGATCATTTTGGTCTGAGTTTCTCAGTCGGAGTTCTGACTTCAAGTCCAAGTACAGGTCTCTGCCTTCAAATGCCGTTCCAATGCATTTTTCCAAGTAGGAAGTCAGAAAAATCCAAGTAGTTCCGAGGTCTGTCGAACACAGCATTATATAGCGATAATGAAAGTGAGTGGAAGCGAGCTTTGTGAATGGAAATGATCAGCTCACAAGTGAATAAAGTATTTTTTCTTATGTGACATTGAAATAAAAAGGTCAAAATATATCGCCAAGTTAACTACNGAATAAAGTATTTTTTCTTATGTGACATTGAAATAAAAAGGTCAAAATATATCGCCAAGTTAACTACCTACAGTGTGTAATAACTGTGTGCCATTAATATGTACGTGTGAATAATTTAAGAACATTCATTTCTCTACACAAATGTTTAATACCTTCTGAGATTATCATTATAAAACAACACAACCAAACAGTCCTGCAGTCTAACTTTAGTTAGCATTTATTACTAAGTTTATTTAATCTGACAGTATTTATTGGTATTCAGCCATGTTTTTTTTTTTTTTTTTTTTNTTTTTTTTTTTTTTTTTTGTTTTTTTTTGTTTACATTTGGTTGGAAAAGTTTGAGATCAGAAGTTGGAATTTCTGACTGAAAAATCCGACTTCCAAGGTAGCTCGAACGCAGCATCAGAGTGGTTCCTCTGCATATTTTCATGAAACTGACACAAGTGCAGAGAAATTAACACTAATTTAACAATAAATGTGAATTTGCATTCTGTGCAATTTGATGTGGGAATAATTAAAATGAAATATGTCATGGTAAGACCTCAAACTTTGTCGTTTCCTAAATTATAATTAATTCACAAATGAGACCCTATGTTATTTTATGTGTAATTTTTAAACTCTATAGCTGCAGTTATCACGCAGTTTGAGTTTCATTAGTCTGAAATAAATTTTCAAATTAGCTCTCTGACATGACATTAACATAATTTTATGATGGCTTGATTCTTTTTAAAGGACCATACCACCCATTTTGCCTGTTTGAGCCTAATATATTCAATTTTCATACGTTACATTACTGACAATCATTTCCCAAAGGATAAAACTGTATTTCAGCTTTCCTGATATTTTGCAAAATCTCTTAATCTTTCAAAATCAAATATTCAAGTGATACATCCACCTTAAAAATCCATGTTTCTCCTGCTAATAGTTACACAGCCTTATGAAGTCACGGTCCTTTAAATTTTTCCATAAACGCAGGTCTTCTTTTGGGACTATATTCCCCGGTGGAGGCATACATTCACTCCACGCTTTTTACTGTGCCTTAAACAATAAAATTATGTAACTTCTAAAAAACCTGAATACACATCTTGTTGGTGATGATGGATTACCTATCCCAAGAACGTTTCAAGTATCAACAAGTTGATTTTAATAGCAGAATGAACTGAAACCAATGGAGGTCTGGAAGGTAGGAAAAACATTTTTAATTCACTGTTCCAGTAGTATGCTTTGGAAAATGATTTTTAGTAACGTTATGTGTATGAAAAATGAATATATTAGGCTAAAACATGTGAAATGGGTGTTATGGTCCTTTAAAGTTTATTTTCTTTTGATATGTTTTTGTCATTATTCTGTGTCTAATATGCGTAAGTGTTCATGTTGTGAAAAAAAAAGTTGGTATGGTTCAGTTCTTTTGTTTTTGAACTTTATCTTTAACAAAGTCAACATTAAAGTTAAATTAGGCTATACAATTATAAGAACAGTGGTAAAGACTAGCTAAGACAAGAAACAAAAATCAATCAATCAATAAAAAGGTACATGATTGGAAATCAGTTCAGCTTTGTGTCCGCTCATGACTGATGTACCTGCAATAGCGCAGTTTAACCACAAGAGGGAGCAGAACACAGGTGTTCATGTAACATTGAAACACCTCTAAAGCTGTGCGTGTGTGTCCCAAAACATATTACTGGAGCAGTGAATTTTAGAATTGTTTTTCCTTCCTTCCAAGCTGCCATTGGTTTCAGGTCATTGCTATTAAAATGAACTTGTAGAGACCTTGAAACGTGCTTGAGATAAATAACATAAATAATCCATCACAACAAATATGATGTCTATTAAAATGTATTAAATTATAATAAATGGACAGAGTGTGAGAGATGGAGAATAAAAAGACAGATTGCTGAGAAACGCGCGCACACACACACACACACACACACACACACTATATTATAAGNGAGAATAAAAAGACAGATTGCTGAGAAACGCGCGCACACACACACACACACACACACACACACACTATATTATAAGCACAAACTTGCCCATGCAGACAGTGAAAAGTCCACTTTTCCAACTTTAACCTGACAGGATGTTTTTTGTATTTGTTGAATTTGGGGTCAGAAAATAGTGGCCTGTGTGCTAAATCTGGCCCTTGATAATAATTATTTGGCCCCTCTTGTGATACCACTGTCCTCAGTAACACATATAATACACACACACACACACACACACACACACACACACACACACAACTCTATGTCACGAACATATAGCATATAACATATAGCAAAATATATATTTTTATATATATTTTGCTGCTTTCACCTGGAAACAGGTGAAAGCAGCAAATCTACTTCCAGTGCAAATCTACTTGTTTTATAACTCTTTTGGAGTGGTCATTTGTGGTCTGTCTTATTCTCTTCTCTTACGAGAATAAGAATTTTCTTTAATTTTCTTTAATTTTCCTCATGTCTTCAGTGAGCAGGACTAAGACGCAAGGAAAAGACTCAAGCGAGGGAAACATAGAAACTAAATAAGAACTTGGAACAATACAACAATAATGGAGCGCTGAGGTCAGGATAGCGGCTGATAGAGGCATCCAGTGGAAGAGCTAATAATGTTTGTATTAGAGTACCCAAAATTGATGATATGTGGATCATCAACAGACCAACCTGTACAGTAATATGTGAAAAAGAGCAGTATTAAAAAATGAAACAAAAATGAAAAGAAAAAAAACCAAAACATCATAGCACAAAGGGAATCGAGTAAGGACAACGAACAGCAATAATGTGAGGTAATAAGTACGATTTGGGCTAAAACCTGCAAAGCAGTGGTAAGTTTCTTTTACACAAGAGGGCAGTTTGTATTTATGATATTGGTTGCAACTTCCTTAGATATAAATTCTGATACCTCAGTGATGCTTGATGCTTTTTTTGTATTGTATTTTGTCTTCTACTGTCCACGTTTTATTTACCGACCACCCTTGTCCCACACAGCTCGAAGGTCTGCGCTGGTTGTCTATTGAAAACAATGACAAGGCTCTGTAAAGGAGGCATCCAGTGGTCAATGTTATGCAATCATAAACGTAGTACAATTAGAATAATTGAGATCATGATCCATGTGTTACCTCAACTTTGGTGAAAGAAGTACTGTGTAGGGAGTACCCATATGAGGGGGGAATTGGTCCCCCTTATATGGGTCAGCTTGATTGGCATCCCTGTCTTTATTTTGGCAAGGTTAGCCTCTCGCCACAGAGAGGCTCAGATTTACCGTCCTGTAAAGACAAACAAAGCTCCATTAGCAGTGTTTAAGAAATGACACAAAATGTTTTCATGTACAGACTGGATAGACAATTGAATCATATTAAAAACAAAGTCATAATACATTTCATACAGAGCTTTAATATTTGAAAAAAGCAGGATTTTTAGAGACTGACAACAGAGCATCATCACATCATTGTCTACCTGTGTGATGACCAAGTTCCTGAGGGGAACTGCTCCCTGGCCTGTTGCGTGCTGCTTTATTTTCTCCATCTGAAGATGTAAATACAAAATAATTCATTAAAAAAAGAATGTATAGGAAAGCCAAATATGAGTTTGGCATCTCTCTGGTAAAACATAAAAGCGCAGTTACGGTAAATAGTGTCAATGTTTGGTTGCTGTATGTGTGAGAGGAAAAACAAGTAATTCAAATATTTGTTTTATCTACATGTTTTACAGCAGCTAGTTTAGCTACTTTATAAAGTAATGAAATCATGTCACTTAAGTAGTAGCAGTTTTCTAAGTACTTACATTTTAATGATTTCTCTCCTGTAGACTTTCTACTTTTCCTGCATTTCACATGTAAAAATATTGAGCTTTTTGCTTCTCTACAATATATCTTTATAATTTTTCCTTACACTTTATATTTTAACTGTAGTATTTCCTTTTAATATTTTCTAGTTTAAAAACTTTGTATTTAAACTTTCTTTCTTACTTCTGTCAGTCTTTAGTTGATGCTTGCTTGTAAATCATTGTGTTGTATTTACTACATATGCAATGCCTGTTTGTTCAAAAGTGATAAATCAACAAACTTACAGAGACCACATAGCCGTATGTGGTACGTGGAATAGTTTTAGAAAATCACAAGGTTACTATGACAATACCCAGAAAAACTGGTAATTTGCTAAACAAATAAATTGATGGAACAACATCAGGGNTACTATGACAATACCCAGAAAAACTGGTAATTTGCTAAACAAATAAATTGATGGAACAACATCAGGGAGCTGGCTGAGCGAATTCCAAAACTGTATCGAGGAATGTGCAACACGTAGACAGGCCCGCATCAAGTCAGGTACAGGATAATTACTGAAAGCCACATAATAGGTGAGATTCTTAAAAAATAAATAAATAAATAACTCACCATAATTACACAGCTAAATACTAAATAACCGCCATGATAATTAAAGCTCATTTGTAAAGCTTTCCTTACATTAATCAATGCATCATTGAAACTGTTTGGCGATTCAGACAAGGAAGAGGAGTCCAGAGATAGCTACTGTCAGTTATGGTAATCAACTGTTTACCAATACCAGTTTGTGGATTATTTTCAGAAGATCAGAGGAATACTTTGACAATACCCAGAAAAAAAGGTAATTTGCAAAATTGATGGAACAACGTAAGGGGGTTGGCTTACATATAGGTTTCTTTAAAATTAAATAAAATAAATCTCTAAATTTGCAGGTCAAAATTGGGAGGGGG